>JAADWH010000141.1:0-41602 GCA_023335995.1 Globisporangium nagaii
AACATTGCTATACCCTCCGTGTCTCTGACCAAACCAGCACGGCAGCGATCGTGCTCCTCATCGTCTTCCTGATGTTCGTCGTGGGCACGTGGATCGAGAACAACGAGAGTCGGCTGCTGGGCATCCCCAAGCAGGACTATCTCGACGTGCTGGCGAACATCCTCAACACGGACGCGCCGACGCCGTCGCCGTCTACAGCTGCAGCCAAGATCCCCCAAGGATCCGCGGTTGCTGTGCACCAGCTCCCAGGCTCAGAGCGCATCACGAGAGACTCGAGTGGCAGCAGTGCCAGATCAGTCTACAGTCACAGCCAGCAGTGCGACGACGACGACGAAGGCGAGGACGAGGAGCAGGTGATCGTAGGCAAACGAGACTCGTTCTATTTCCTCATGAAAGCGATGAGAGCGCGTGAGCGCTTTCGCCGCTGAGAGCTGCAGTAGCTAGCAAAGAGCACCAACCACAAAGGCAGCATACACAATCTAAATCGAAGCGGAGGCTCTGAGTTTGAGCGCATGGTCCACCTCGCCGCGCATGGTCTTGGAAACGCGCGGCAGAATGGCGCCTTTGCCGATCCAGACGTTGAACGACACGCTCTTGTCGCTCTCCAACTGTGCCACGCCCGGCCCGACGCCGGCGTCTGCGAGGAACGCCTGCGCGGACGCAGACGCCAGCGACGCGAACGGCAGGTGTGCCGTCGCGTGCAGCAGCAGCGCAAAGTCCGCAGCCGCGAGTCGCACGATGCGCTTCGAGAAGAACTGGTCGATGAATCCGAGCGCTTCCTCCGACGGGCGATAGTACGTCACGCCCTTCTCCGCCAGCTTCGTGAAGACCTTGAGCCCGGTGTTGACGATCTGCGTGGACAGCAATCAGCAGAGATCAGTCGTGGTCCTCTCTGGTGCGGCACCATGCTGAGCGCTAGCTTCTACACAATCAAGCAGGCAACACACCTCCAGCGCGTCGCCACCGAGACAAGCGTCCGAGATCTCTTCGTCCACGTAGTTGACGTTCGCAGCGCCGTCCGAGCGGCACCAGAAACGCGCCTGGCAGCATGTCAATCGACAAGACAAGGGATCAGCGCCTCAATACTCCCAAGAGCTCGTTGGCTGCAGGAAGACAGCAAACTCACCTTCAAGCCGTCGTCCCGGATGCCGTAGAACTGCTGGATGAGCTCCCAGGTATCGTCGCCAATCGGGCGGTAGAGCGTCTCGCGGGGCTTCACGTACGGCTCCTTCGACGCAACCTCCGTGCGCTGCTTCTTGGTCTTCGGCGCTGGCTCCGCGTTGCTGCTGAACTGCATGTCCGGGACGTACTTGGCGCAGTTTTTGAGGAAGTGGCCCTGCGCGCCGCACAATTTGCACACGTAGCCCTCCGGCGGCGTGAGGTCCAGGTTCTCCTCACGCGCGGCGAGCCCCTGCTGGTTGTCACCCGGCAAGTCCGCGGTCTTTCGGAGCACGGCGATGAAGAAGCCGCCCGAGTTCTGGTCCGTCGGGATCAGGCGCAGCGTCTTCTCGAGCTCCTGGGTGATCACGTCCGAGCCCGACGGCGCGAACATCGAGCGCATCAGGCGCTGGCCGCGCAGCTCCTGCGGGATGTCGTCGTAACTGCCGAACCACTCGTGCAGTCGCGTCTTCGCGCTCTCTCCACTCGCTTCGCTGTTGCTTTCGCCAGACGCGGTGGCGGCTTTGAACAAGTGGCCCTTGTGCGTCGACTTGGACTTGGAGCGCCAGCCGACCTTCCACTCGGTTCGGCCCTTGCGGTACACGAGCGCCGGGAGCTTCTGCGAGACGTCGACGAGTTCCAGCGTGCCGCCGCTGCGACGCAGCAGCTCGGCCACGACCGCTTCGTTCTCCACGGGGTTGAACGAGCACGTCGAGTAGACCATCACGCCGCCGATCTTGAGCAGCGCCGCGCCGCGGAGCGCCAGCGCGAGCTGCACCGGGTGCAGTGTCAAGCCCTGGCCGATGTGCCACTCCTTCCACAGCGCCTGGTTCTTGCGCAGCGTGCCGTCGCCGCTGCACGGCACGTCGCAGAGCACGCGGTCGAAGACGTTCGTCGGTTTCAGCGCGCCGCTACGTTTGTCGTACAGTCCCGGGAACAGATCGCCCGCACCGCACGTCACGACAGCGTTGCGCAGCGTGTTGCGCGTCAGCCGGTGCACGAGCATGTACGCGCGCTTCTTGTCGAGGTCGTTGGCGACGACCATGCCGTTCGACGTCTCCGCTGGCGACGACGAGAGCAGAAAGTCGATCACCTGCGTCGTCTTGGAGCCCGGCGACGCGCACATGTCGAGCACGCGCTGCGCTGGCTGCACGTCCAGGAACAGCACGGGCAGCATGCTCACAGCCTCCTGCCGGTCGATCGTGCCGATCTCCGTGTGCTCCAGCAGACATGCGTGGAACGCCTTCACTGGCGCGTGCTTTGGCGCTGCAGACACAGGGAATACGAGTGAGTGGGCTGGACATGAAGGTTCGTCGTATAATAGTGCATATAACATCGCACCGCTCTTGGAGAGCGCCGTGCGGCCGCAGTCCACCTGCCACGCGACGTTCGCGAGCGGGTACCACGCGATCGGTCTGAGCACGTAGACAGGTGCACGGTTGTCAATGAGCGCAGGACATGTGCGGTGGTAGTAGCGAGTCCGCATGGACGCACTTTGGGGGCGTGATTGGCGTCGTCTCGTGGAAGAACGCGTCCGCAGCGAACTGGTGCTCTGTCGCCAGCAGTGTCTGCACTCTGTTGGCACACCAAAGCGCTCCACTCAGCAATGAACCACAGATGCAGAAGCATAGAGCTGCAGCGATACTAGCACACGCACCGCTGAGCGTCAGGGCGGTGCAGGTTCACGCGGAACGACACTGGCAGCGGCTCGTGCAGCAGCGCCATGAGCTGGTCCAGCTCGGCGTCATTCGGCACGGCGCTCGTCTCCTTCTGCTCTCGCACGCACCGCACACACAGACGCAGTTAGCAGCTACAGAGAGTGAGAGGCAGTTGTACCGCGCAGACATGGCGCACGCACGAGGTACTCGCGGAAGCTCTGCTTGAAGAGCTCGAGCGACGTCTTCTCCTTCTTCGGCTGCTGCTGCTGCTCCGCCATGGCTGCTGGTCACTTTGGAGGCACGGTGCAATAGCAAGACATACGGGTTACGAGCAGGTTACGTTCTTGGAACCAACAATTCACAAAAAGGTTATCGAGTGGTGAAGCCATCTGATCGACACACTGTAACCTATGCGTAACCGACGCCTGCTTGTCAACGCGTGAGCGAGCGAGCGAGCAGCTCACTTTGTCCAGACCTGGAAGCTCAGCCCCGTGTCGCCGCTGCGTGCGCTCCTGCTGAACGCGAGCGTTGGTAGCCGCTGCGTCCACGGCGGCAGGAAGGCGTCGCCGCCGCTGATGTGCCGCTGCACGCGCGTCAGCACGCACGACTCGACGAGGTCGCGCGCCAGCGCCTCTGCGTACAGCTGCTCGCCGCCGCCGACAAAGATGCGCGAGCATGCCGCGTACCGCGGATCGCGCGCGACCATGTCGACTGCGTGGTCGAGACTCGCTGCGACCTGCACGTCGCCCCACGCCTGTGGCGGGCTCTGCGCTTTGGACGGAGAGATGACGATCGTCTTGCGGTTCGGCACAGGCGACCCGAACTCCTCGAACGACTTGCGGCCCACGAGCAGCACCTGGTGGCGCGTCGCGGTCGCGAAGAACGCCCAGTCGCACGGCAGGCGCCATGGCAGTTTGCCCTGCTTCCCGATCACGCGGTTGAGCGAGCACGCCGCGATGATCGACATCGGCAGGCGCCGCCGCCCAGTCATGTTGCTGACTCGATGGATGAGGAGGGCAAACTGGTGCGAGTGACAGACAGGTAGATAGTGTGTTCAACGCGACATCAGGCGAGGATCGATTAGCGTGGGCCACTCTATACCCCGATCACCCAACTCGCGAGATTCACGAAAGATCGCGAACGGGTGCGAGCGAATGCGAGCCAAGGTGGACGACAAGCGACTGCCTGCCATGGCGACTGGCTGCTTGTGGATGCTTGCGTGTCGTCAGCGCGCGCGCGTGCAGCTCGATCTGCGGCCAAGCGCATGCGAAATGACGCAAAAAGGGTGGGGTGGTGGGTGGCGTTCCATTCTGGTTACGAGCGTTTTGGCTGCTTAGATAGTTTCAATGTCTCGATAATAATTTTTCAGGGCTGACTTTGTACAGAGGAGGTGGAGGTGGACGGGTGCTGCGGTGGCAGGCGCGGTGGCGGCGGCTGCAGCTCCATGGCGATCACGTCCGGCCGCAGCGACGCGCTCTTCTTGGGGGGCTCCGGAGCGGACGACGACGGGTGGCTGTGGCTCTGGTGGTGACTGGCGTGGCTCATGTGGCTCATGTGGTTCATGTGGCTCTGTTGCTGCTGCTGGTGATGGAGCGCCGCCGCTTTCTCGGACGCGATGATCTCGGAGAACGACGGGATCGTGAGTCCCGACGGAACGATCGTCGGCATCGGCTGGCTCGTGTGGCTCGTGGACGCGGGGGACGATGCCACGCTGCCAGTGCCAGAAACCGTCGCCGGTGCCTGCCCAGTGCCGCCCAGCGACGTGGGTACGACCTCCAACAGGCGCTTCGTGAGGTAGAGCGGCGAGAGATCCTTGTTGACCATGTAGACGAACTTCAGGTCCTGGAACTTGTCGGACGTCGGGTAGATGAGCGAGCGCAGCAGCTGCGCCGTGTCGCGGTCCAGCAGCCCCTGCTCCTCCAGCATGCAGAACTTCAGGTACATCTCCTTGCGGATCGAGAAGTGCAGATCCACGAACGAGTTGAGGTGGATGCGCTCTTTGGACTGGAACAGCCGCTCCTGCTCCGCCGACGACGCACCCGCAGCAGTGGCAGTGACGCCGGCTGCACTGGGGCCGTTCGACGAGCCATTCGCGCCCCCAGCCTTGGCGGCAGCAGCTGCTGCGGTCTTCTCCGCTTTCAGCGCCTTCGCTTTCGCGGCCGACACGCGCGGCTTCTTCGCCTTTGGCGCTGGCGCCGCCACCGCGTCCAGCTCGCCGCCGATCGACTGCGTCGCGACTTCGCGCAAAATGTCGAACGCGCTGAGCGAGCCTCGTCCGCTGCTGCTCGACTGCTTGGTCGACGACAGCGACGCGCGCATCGGCCAGTTCGAGTTCTGGTACGGCTCGAGCTTTGCGACGGACGTCGGTGGCTTCAGTGACGACGACAAGGAGGATGCGGACGACGCTCGTGAGCTATACGACGACGGCAGTGGTGCCAGCTTCCCCTCGCGCTCGACCTTCACGTACACGTCAAAGGACGACGTGAGGTTCCGGCGGCTCTCGTCCAGCATCGAGAACGAGCTCATAGCGACATGGACAGGCGGCGTCGCCGGCTTCTCGTTCGGTGACGGACTGTTCAGCAGCGAGGAGACCGAGTGGCTCGACGCTTTCCGTCGATGCGGCGCGTTGTCCACTTGCGAAGACGCGTCTTCGTGGACGGACGAAGACGTCGACTCTGCTGCTTTCTGCTGCTCCGGCGCGTCTTCTGCAGGCGCCTTCTCGATCGTTTTGGCTTTCGCAGGCTTCGCTGTCGACGTCGCGGCTGCGGCAGCGCTGTTCCCAGTCTCTCGCGAGTCGATGACAGCAACAGCAGCTGGTTCCGTGGGCAACGCAGGCTTCTCACTCACGCTCTGCTCCTCCTGACGCGCCGATTCGCTCTCTTCGCTCGTCGCCTTCGCTGTCGTCGATGGAGCAGTCGTCTGCGGAGACGACAGCGTCGGCGGGTCGGGGGACTTGGACCGTGACTTGGAGCGCGAGATCTCCGGTTTCTTCTTCACGGGCGAGTCCGACGTGATCGACAGCTTGCGCTTCTTCTTGTTCGGCTGCTTGTCCTTCTCGACGGACGCCAGCTTCTTTGTCTCCTGCTCGTCGTCGCTGGTGATAATCGGCCGGGAGCTCTTGCGCTTTGTCGCTGCGATCACCACCGGCGCGTCCTCCGAGACGCTGCTCTTGCGCGTGCTCGCCTTGATGCCGGACGACGATGATGACAACGCTAGCGCAGCAGCTTTCGCTTTCGATGACGAGCGCGTGCCGTTGTGGAAGTGCTTGGCGTCGTCGATGCACGTCGGACAGACGTACGTCGTGTCTTTGAAGCGGCCGGAGCTCTTAATCGGCGGCAGGCAGCCGATGTGGAACCAGTGGTTGCAGCAGTCGCACGCGAGACTCTCGTTGATGCGCTCGTCGTCCATCGCGTACCAGTTGTCAAACGACTTGCTCCAGCGGATGAAGTGGATCTTGATGCGCTCGCCCTTCATGTCCACCTCGGTGATCACCGCGTTGTACAGCACCTCTTCGTTCTCGACCAGCACGGACTGGTTCACCTTGAAGCCCGACTCTTCCGGCTCGCTCTTCGTCTCTTCCTCCTCGTCGATCTCTTTCGCAGTCGAGTTGAACGGCAGGCGGCAGCTCCCGCATCGCGACCCGATCTCTTCCACCGCCGGGTCCTTCTCCTCGTCGTCGTCCGCCTGCTCCGCCTCGCACTTTCGGCAGCAAAAGCCGTTCGGCGCGTTCACTTTCTCGTCCCGCGCGCGCGCGCACTTCGTGTGGTAGCCGTTGCCGCACCACTCGCAGAAGTGCTCGCAGTTCGTGCGCTCGCAGTGGACGCACGGCCGCAGCGTCTTGCTGTACATGACGAAATCGCAGATCTGGCAGCCGTTCGCCGCCAGCAGCTTCTTGTTCGTAGACCACGACTTCGACGACGCGACACCGTCGAGCATCGTCGGGTTCCCGCACTGCTCGCACTCTTTCGCGCTGGACGACGGCGTCGAGCCGCCTGCGGTGCTCACGGACCCCGTGGGGGACGCGGACCCGGCCGCGGCGTTGGCCATCGCGATGCTCTCGGCCAGGGACGTGGTGGCGGCGGTGGAGGAGGCTGCGGTGCCAGGCGTCCTCCGCGCGGCTTTCTTCGCGCTCCTGCGCTTCGACACGGCCGCCTTCGCTGCTTTGTGCTTTGGCATGCGACCCATGGGCGGCGGTGCTCGCTCGTGCTCGCTCGTGCTCTCTCTCTGTCCTTCAAGCTGCAGTCGTTCAGACGCGGCGCATCCACGGCCAGAGGGAGTCCTGTCCTGTCGTGCCGGGCTGGCTGGTGCTCCTGCTGCTGTGCCGATCGGGGCTCGTGGGCTGTGCGGAGGGCGAGCGGTGCTGGCTGCGGCGGCTGGGGATTTTTCGCAAGTGGCTGGTTCGTTCGGCCCCCACCCACTTCTCGCTCTCACTTGGACTCAGGCAGGCAGGGGGAGGGGCGGGTCCGTGGCCAAAGTTCAAAATTCGAAAAACGCGGACCGGTTCGGGCGAACCGGCCGCTAATTTTAGCCACAGCCACAACGCGGAGCGAGCAGGGTTACACACAGCGCTCACGGCGTCCCTAAAGTAGGGCGGCTGTCTCACGTGCGCGAGAAATACGGCTAAAATGGTACTTTCGTGCACGGTCGGCATCCAGAGTCGGCGAGAGAGCGGCCACGCGCGAACCGCGATCTTCCTTCAACCGCGTTGCACAAACAGCTCGAGCGCAGATACAACCACCCTCGCAGTCGCACTTCGCAGGAGCCATGTGATGCAGGCTGTATACTGTCTGAAGCTTAGAATCACAGTGCTCCCGACAAAGTGCAGCGCAGAGTGTGCCTCTAGCAGCCGTCACGAAAACACCCGCCGCTGATTGGCCAGCGCTGCGAGCGAACTCAGATCCGCGTCACCATCTCCAGCTCGCCTGCGAGCTTCTTCCGCAGCCCGTCCCCGTTTGTTCTTTCGCGAGCGCCTCAAAAAGCGAAAAGCGAGGAATGAAAATCACCAGCGCGATGCAAGGATATCCAACGCAGCTTTGGATGAGACGGATTCGCGCGAGCGTCGGAGAGTGTCTCCCCTTTATGTGTCGGAGCTTGGGAGTCGAGGCTCAGCGCGACAGACGCGCTCGCCGTGGCTACAGGAATCTCGCTGTCGGCCGCTGCTGCTGCTGCTGGGCTGTGATTTCAATGCGCGTCATGGTCTTTTCGCTCGCTCGATTCCCTCTCTCTCTCTCTCTCTCGCTCTCTCGAGCCCATGTTGACAGATCCGCAACAAAAACGTGCGATGCGCGCACTGGCGCCTGCATATGTATTTGCCTCTCGCTGGGCATCGCTGCGTGTGAACGATCGTTCTGCGGCCCGCTGTGCTGTGCTGTCACCAGATGTCGACGCCGCGTTGTCACAACCGGCCGACCGAACATGAGAAAAGCCAAGGATCCATCGCCGCAGAACGAATACCCTTCACAACCGCTACAGCGATAGCACATACCGTTTCGCAGGTCTGTTTTCTTTTCGCATCGTTTCATCCGGGTCAGTCAGTCGACAGAGGTCTAATGCAGCGCCTCGCTGGCCGCCACGGCGCGCACGCGGCAGACGCCTCCGGCAAGTGGATCGTCGCACGCGAGCGCAGCCCGACAGCCGAAGATGGCGACGACGACGACGACGAGAACGATGAGTCGAATGAGCAGCGCTGGCGGCGCAGCTACAGCAGCAGCAACAGCACTGCAAGCGCGTTCGGCGGGACGCGCTTCGCCGCATCCAGCCGCCAGATGAACCTCTACACGTTCGACGCGCAGAGCTCGCGGCGCGCGGCGTACGTCGAGACGAAGATCGGCGGTCACCCGCTCGACCACAAGCTGTTCTTCTACCCGGACAGGCAGCAGATCCGCCAGCCGCTCAAGACGGCGGCGTGGGTCGCGGCTGCGGGGCTGCTCAGCGGCCGCTCGTCCTCACCGGCGTACCAGATCACCAAGCACGACGTGCTGGCCTACGCGGCCACGAAAATCGGCGGCCACCCGCTCGATCACCTGCCGTTTGTCAACCGCGGGCAGCCGTCGCGTCCGTTGCTGGGCTACGTCGCAAGCACAAGTCGCGTCTTCCAAACTCGAGCGCTTCGCTCGTCAAGCGCGGCAGCGTACATCGGCCGCAACCTGGCGAACCTCTACGACTGCAGCCGCTGTCTGCGCATGCGCCAGGCGCCGCGCGTGCAGCTGAGCTGCGGCCACCCGGTGTGCGCGTCCTGCGTGGCTTCGCGGACGATGACCCACGCCGAGGTGGGCGACTTGTGCTTCCTCGAGTGCGCGCAGTGCCAGACGCTGGTGGCGATCGAGGCCATCGTGTTCTCGAGCGAGTACGCCGTCCGTGTTAACGCGCCGAGCACGCGGACGGTCGCAGAGTTTGAGCAGCGCGAACAACCAGTCGCGAGCAACTCTCTATCGCGATTGGCGTCCCCAACTGGCTGGAAGTACGGCGGGATCGTCGCAGTGCTGGCGATCGCGACGAAGAAGCTATATCCAGAGGAGTTCGCACGCCGGAAGTCAGCTGTGCGTGCCGCTATTGATGGTGAAAGCGATGCTGACGCGTCGTTGCTGGCTGACGTGGCTGCAGTCGCCGTGGCTGCGGCGGAAGACACGGCGAAGAACGGCGCCGCGCGGTGGGAGAAGCGCGTCGTGGGGCTCGCGTCGCCGTCCAAGCTGCTCAAGTACGAGTTCGTCCGGACGCTGGGCATCGGAAACTTCGCCGAGGTGATGCTCGTGAAGAGCCGCCGCACCGGCGCGCTCTCGGTGCTCAAGGAGAGCGACAAGTTGCAGGAGGCGGTGAACGAGATCCACCTGCTGTCGCGCATCCGCAGCCCGCACGTCGTGCGCATCTTCCAGTACTTCATCGAGCAGGTGGGGCACCGCCACTTTGCCTACATCGACATGGAGTTCTGCGACCGCGGGGATCTCGGCGCGTTCCTGAAGCAGCAGGTGCGCCGCGTTGATTCGTGTTTGTGTGGGAGCGATAGAGAGCGGGACAGGGAACCAATTGCTCAATGCACACGTTGTGATGCTCTGGATGGTGTTGCTGCGCAGGGCTCAGTGGACGCTGCGACATTCGACTCGCTCTTCCGACAGCTGTGTTTGGGGCTCCAGGAGATCCACGCAAACGGCATTATCCACCGTGATCTGAAGCCTGGCAATGTGCTGCTGACTGTACGTGCGGGTCATTGCATTCTGCACATGTAGCTGGCGCGTCGATGAAGGAGGTTAATGGTGCTGATGCGGTGTGCGGTCGTACAGAGTGACGGCGTGGCGAAGATCGCAGACTTTGGCGTGTCCACATGGCTCGAGAGCGACCTGCTGACCCACCACGCGGCGGGCACGGTGGCGTTCATGGCGCCAGAGGTGCGGCGCTACTTTCTCGGCGAAGACGTGAGCTACGACGCGACGGCTGACGTTTGGTCGCTCGGCGCGCTGGCGTTCGCGATGCTCACGGGCGACCCGGAGCCGCGCGTGGCGACGCGACCCTGTACGTGCTGTGTGGCTTCCGTGCATTGGTGGTGTTGGTGGGCGGCGCGTCTGTTGGTGCTGACGAGTGGGTTTCGTGTATTGTGGCAGTGGACGACCTCGTCGAAGGGCTGCGCGAGCGAGACGTTGGCGACAAGTACGTGTCGCTGATCGAGCGGACGCTGCACCCGGTGCCGAGCGGACGCGCGAGCCTAAAGGAGCTGCTGGCGCTGTTCCCGTCCATGAGCTCCAAGTTGTAGCAGACTGTAGAGAACAAGCAGGCGTGTGTGTATTTATTTCGATGATGAATTGCGTGAGACTGAGGCTGCAAATGCAAATGTGAAACTCTACGCTAAGAACGCGTCGATCCACTCGAGCGCCTTGGTCTGCTCTTTGCTCGAGAGGTACTCGCCGAGCGCTTTGCTGAGCAGCGCGAACTGCCGCTCGTTGGCTGCGAACGCCGCCTTCTTCACCTGCACGCGCTTCGCATCGTCAATGGCGCCGCCGGCGAAGAGTTGCTCGAGCGCCTCGTGCACCACGTCGCTCTCGACTGCAGCCGAAGACGGCGAGGCTGGCGAGCTCTGCTGGCGCAGGCGCTTCAGCGGGTTCTCCACCCCAGTGCTGCCGAATCCGCCGGCGCCGCGCTCCGTCTCATCGATTTCCTCGACGACCGAGATGTCCGCGTACTCGATCTTTTCGAGGATGAGCTGCGCGACGCGGTCTCCGCGCTTCACTGTCACAGCGAACATGCAGGTGGTGCAAGGCAGCAGCACACACGCAACGAACGCGTCAGACAATCGATCGGAGCTGTCGGTGAGCTGACGAAAGCAATCAGCAGCCACGCACCTTCGAAGTCTTCTTCCGAGTGGTTGAAGAGGATCACGCCCACGTTGCCGCGGTAGTCGGCGTCTGCGAGGCACAGAGCGCGGTTCGTGAGTATGTTGCGAATGCGCATTGCACAAAAACACAGCGTTGTGTGTCACCAATGAAGCAAAGCAAGAAACGCACCGATGACTCCGGCGCCGGTGTCGATGAACTTCTTGAGGGCGAGTCCCGATCGAGGCGCCACGCGTGCGTAGCATCCGTCGGGCACCGCGACCACAATGTCGGTCTTGACGAGCCCCTTGCCTCTCGCAGGGATCACGGCATCGTAGGCGCTCGAGAGGTCGAAGCCCGCGGCGAGCGCCGAGCCTCTCGACGGGATGATCGCGAGATCCGAGATCTTCTTCACGCGGAGCACTGGAGCAGACATGCTTCTAGTGGCTTGGCTGAGGACGGAAGGGCCGCAGGTAGTGAGGCGCGCGCGTCGAATGGCAAATAGGATGCTCTGGCGCGGCCGGAAAGCCGCCGAGCAGGTTGCTGCCGAGCACCGCTGCCACCAGCCCATTTATGGCTCTGCGAGCATTTTGGCGCCATTTCTGGTTTTCGCGCACCCGCCAAAAAAGTCAATTCTTGGACACCCATCGCTCATTGGTCGAAATGATTATTTGCAGCCAATTGAAAGGGACACAAAGAGAGCAGCGACGGTTGATTGGCTGTAAAGAACAGCAACTTTGACATGCATTCCTCGACAAAAAAGTATCTTGGCGGGTCAGACAGCAACGACGACGACGAGCAACTCCATCAGAAGCGCTGGTGCGGATCCCAGACCCCAGGCAGCAGCGCCGACGCGTACATGAGCGGCGAGATGTCCTGGTCGCGGTCGAACACCTTGTCGCTCCAGAAGCGCACGAGCTTCTCGGCGCGCGCGTCCCACCGCTCGCGGTCGTCCACAGTGGCGACTTTCAGCCCCAGCACGGTGCCCATTTCGCGGAACAGCAGTCGATACGCCGGCGGCCACTCGAAGTGCCCGGACGCGAACAGCTCGTCGATGCTCCGGAGCGCCGCTCCCTGCAGCGCGTCCGCCCACGGCTCGCCGCGGAACCACTCGGCGAGCCAGAGCGCCTCGCCCGAGTCTAACTCGTCGCTCGTGGCGAAGCGCGACAGCTTGCGCTCCACGAGGTGACTCATGTCCGCGATCTCGCTCTGCAGTACGCTCTTGTCCGCGCTCTGGCGCTGCAGTAGACGGTACGTCATGAGTCCATCGAACGCGTCCAGGTTGCCCTCGCTCGACACGGCCACGTGCTGCAGATCCACTGACATCTTCCAGACCATACGCAGCGCTCGCCCGCCGAGTCCGCGGACCACGAAGCTCCGGTGCGCCGTCTCGGCCAGCTGGATCGCCCACTCATTGTACTTTGGGTCGCTGCGCGCGACGCTCATGCGGTTGAGCGCGAACATCCACTTGGTCAAGTAGTGGAAGTACTGTCCGTCCTCCGGCTCGTCCTCCTTGCCGATGCGCAGCCCGCCGCGCGTGGGCTCGGCCGCCGTGGCGTCCCCCAGGCGGCGCTGCGACTGGCGGTAGCACCCGAGCTCCTCGTGCACGTCGCGGATGAGCGCGTCCGCCTGATCCAGCAGCTGCGCTTTTGCGTCCTGGTCGCTATTGTGCGCCAGAGAAAGGAAGTTGCAGACACCGAACGCGTCGCTCCACAGGTACCGGCGGCTGCGTCCTGGGAACGGCAGCGGCCGCCATGCCGGACCCGTGTACGGCGAGTAGACGCGGTCCACGATCGCCTTCACGCGCTTCATCGCGCTCTTCTCACCCATCGCGTCGTCTTTTGCGTGCAGGCGACAAACAGAGTTTTGGAAAGTGAGCCTCTGGACGAGCAGACGCCAACCAGTTGCGGCAGTTGAGCGAGCGCCTCCATCTTTGTAGCCAACTGACGAGTCCCACACGCAACGCAACGCACCGCAACGGAGTGAAATCAAAACAGACACAGATGGCAGTTTGGCTGGTTAGACTATCCACTCCGGCGAGGCACGCTTTACACACGACAGCCCTAGCCGAAGAGCACGCGCTTGACGAGCTCGCTGAACTGCGCGCCGCCAAAGTCGTTCTCGCCCTTCACGGTCGCTCGCAGCACGCGCTCGGCCTTCTCGACGATCGTCTCGGCCAAGTAGAAGTGGCCCTGCGCGTCCTGCGCGTAGAAGAAGAACTTGAACTGCGGGCCGACGTCGCCCGACGCCATCGTGAAGATGCGGTTGGCCGCGAACGCCTGCTCGATCTCGCCCTGCGACGGGATCTGCGGCAGCTGCACCGCGACGTTGCCGACCACGCGGCAGTTCGTCCACTTGGCTTGGAACGACCCGGCGTCGATCACAGGGTTCGGCACGAGCGCGAACACCGGCGCGGCAGCTGCGGCGGGAGCCACAGCGCCTGGCCCGCCCGAGCCCCCAAAGTCCATGTCGAGCAGATCCATGTTCGGCGCAGCAGCAGGTGGCGCTTGTGATCGGACTGCCGACGCCGCGTGTACCGTCGGCGGCGCGTTGTACTGCTGCTGATGGGAGCCGTAGCCTTCCTCGTCCTCGTCTCCTTCGCCGCCTTCGCCGTCATCTTCCTCGTCCTCGTCGCCCAAGTCTGCCACTGGCGCCGCCAAGTGCGTCTGCGCGATGAAGAGCTCGCTCGGCTTGTTGTACACGATCGCGAGCGTGTTGAACTCCTGGAAGAGCTTCTCGCGCAGGTCGCTCTCGACCATCTCCGTGAACTGGTGCACAGGCTCCTCCGTGCGGAACTGCGCGACGATGGCGGCCGCCTGGTCCGTCGACTGGCGCTCCAGCAGGCGGTAGTACAGCAGCGCGCGGTCGCGTACGTCCTGGTGGTTCGAGTCATTGATCGCCGCCTGCAGCAGTCGCCCGAGCATGCTCTGCATCTCTGGCGGACGCTTGAAAAAGAGCTTGAGCGTCGACGCGAGCAGCTCCAGGAGCACCGTGGGCGACGTCTCCTCACTGAACTCGTCAATGAGCTTCTCGAGCACGTACGGCGCGCGGCGCATGTCCTGCCCGAACTCGCCGATGAGCCACACGATCGCCGCCTTCGCCTGCGGCTGCTGCACCGACGAGATGATGCGCGGCAGCACGTCGAGCACGTCGTGGCGCTTCTCCGGGTATTTGCGCAGCAGATCCTTCATGACCACGAGGCTCTCGTCGCGCACGTAGTCGAGGTTCATCTCGAGGAAGTCGACCATCGTGTCCACGATCTGGTCCTGCATCGCCGACATGGCTTGCGCCGCCGCCTGCGATCCGTAGGCGTCCGGCGTGTTCATGTAGCCCGACGGGAAGCCGACCGAGAAGTTGTTGCTGACAGCGATGTCGGCGATCGCGCGGATCGAGCGGCGCGCCAGCTCCTGGTCTACGTCCGTCACGTACTCGCTCAGCTCCGTGATGATATCCGCGACGTTCGACGCGTCCGCCACGCCCGAGAGGATGTCGATCTTGACGTATTTGACGTGCGTCGGCTCGTTGTAGCGGTTGTAGAACTGGCGGTAGTCGCGGCTGAAGATGCGCGGACGCTTGCCAACCATGAGGAGGATGTGGTGCAGCACGCAGAAGTTGATCTCGTGGCTGCCGCCGGCCATGAGCGTGAGCAACGGCTGGCGCATGCGCTCGAAGACCTGCTCTTGGATGCCCTCCATGCGCTCCGTGAGGTGGAAGAAGCACTTAGCCGTGCCCAGCACCACGGCGCTGTTCGACACGCGCAGGCACTGCTCGAGCGTGTTCATGATGTTGAACACCTCGTCCTCGTTCACAGGCTTGTAGCGCGCCGCGATCTGCAGGATGTTGCACTGGCCCCACTCGTTGAAGTCCGAGATGCGGCTCAGCAGGTGCATGACGATCTGCTGATTGATCGCGATGCCGCCCTCGTCCGCCATGATCTCGTTGAGCGCCACGAGGCAGTTGGACACGACCTGCGGGTCGCGGTCGCGGATCATGTTGTAGAGCGTGTCGATCATGTCGCTCTCCTTGATCAGCTCCGGGTTAAGCGAGTGCACCTTGAGGATGCCGATCACACCCGTCTTACGCACGTACGCGCTCGTGTCCGTGAGCGACTGCTGCAACGGGTCGTGGATGTACTCGAGGATCGAGTCCAGACGCAGCGAGCAGAGCGACCGCAGCGCCAGCCCGCGCACCATCGGGTCTTCATTGCGGCTGTGCGATTGCAGCGCAGACACAGCGTGAGACTCTCCTAATGCTACAGTCGGATCGTGCGATAGTATAGATAAGGACGCACCAGTCGTTGAGCAGCGTGTTGATGCACATGATGGCGAGCTCCGAGTTCTTGTTCGCGTAGTTGGTCAGATACAAGTAGACCATCTTCTTCGAGATGAGGTCCTTCGTGTCCACGCACAGCACCATCTCGCTGAAGAGCCGCGAGACGTCGATGCCGAGAGTCATGTACGCGATCACCTTCTTGATGATCTCGCGCTTGCGCTTCACGTCCTTCTCGACCGTCACCTCGCGCAGGAGCTAGCAGAGCACAAAAGCATACACACGAACAGAGATATTGTAAGCCCTCCTCCCCCTTGTATCTATACGCACACATGCACACACACACACTGAACGCAGCGGCAGAAAGATCTTGGTCGTACGTTCTTGAGCTCGTTCACTTCGCCCTTCTTCTTGTCCGTGAAGTAGTTGGGGTTGCCCGCGCCACCGGGTGCGCGGCCGCCTGGGGCTCCTGGGCCAGGTGGAGGGGGCCCGCCGGGACCGTTCGGGTAGCCGGCGTTCGTGCTGCCGTGGCCGGCCATGGAGGGGAACATGCTCGCTCGAGGGAGGACGCGTTCGCGGAAGTGGTCGCTTTGAGAGCTCTTTGCGAGTGCACGTGGCTCACCACGATCACGAGCACACGACACTCGAGTCTCCATTAGTGTGTCAAACATAATTTTGCACGTTTTGTGTGGTGCACGCAGCTTGAGGGATGAAAGCAGGAGTGAGTGTCGTTCATGGAGAATGACGGTAAAATGTACCCATTGCAGCTTGTATTTTTTGGTCAGCGGAATCTCTCCTTCAGAAGAGAGCGAGCCTCGACGGATTGGCGCGCAAAACGCCGGATCTTTTTGAGTCGCACAGCGTATCCAAGACCCTGGATGCGACTCGCCCGCGCTGCCCGAGTCCAACACTTCGTGAGGGATAATGGCAATCAGCGTTTGACAGTGGCGAGACGCAAACTGCTGATGACTGACAGCGAGCTGCCCATGTGTGACTCGCGTCGATCGGTAGCGCTGTGAAGTGCCCTGAATCGCGGGGATCGGCATTGGCGAGACTACCGTCCGAACAAGCTCCAGTTCGCGGCGCTGCAAAGGGATGTTTCCCCGCTCCTGTCTTTGGCGCCATTTTAACTCCATATCACCATTGTTCTAACCACAGTGCGTGATGCTTTATCCGCGAAGACTTGTATGGAAAAGCAAAGTCTCACGGCACTGTGTCCAGAGCGGAGCCCTCTCCACCCAACATGATGTGCTCGCTCCACGCATGTGAACCCATTTCGAAAGCCCTCACCTTCATTTGCGCGTCTGTCTGGCAGGCGCTCGTGGACACGCGATACCCACAATCCCGCGGCGATAATCAGACGAACCCTTTCGCCCGACGGGGCTCAACGGCGCCGCCAGCTCGTTCTCCATCGAAGTGACTCGGGAACGCGTCTTTCGCGTCTTTCGCGTCGGTGGCTTCGCTGGCGCTCCAGCTTGCGAATTTTCGCTTCGTCGAGTGTCTGAGCGTTTGGAAAGATATACCAACACTCTGTGAACGACACGCAGCTGAACGCCATCGCGGCGCTTTCATTCTGCGATTTTCCGCCTCCCGCACACGAGCAAGCACTGACTTCTCTCTGCGCAGCAGCAGCAGCAGCCCAGCCGAACGTACTGGACCCAACTCGACAGCCATGGACCAACCTCTCCCGGTCGACTCTCCTCGGAGCGGAGTCTCCGCGCCGGCAGACACTCCGGCGAGCAAGTCGCACTGGCGCTTCGTCCCCACGCTGCTGCGCAAGAACTGGCTGCTCAAGCGCAAGCACCCGGTCGCGCTGCTCTTCGAAGTCATCACACCGATGCTCTTCATCGTCGTCCTGGACATCATCAAGTCGCGCACGAGCAGCTACACCTCACCGGCCGGCTTTACCATCGGCTCGCGCTCACTCAACCTGTTCTCGGATTCCGGGTACTCTCTCGTCGCGCCGACCGCGTCACCAGAGTTCGCGATCCCGGAGACCACGCTCTCGGGGCTCATGATGCACCTGGGCGAGCTCTCGTTCCAGCGCGCCAGGCTCAAGAAGACGTTCAGCGCCGCGAACAGTGCGAGCTGCGAAGCGCAACTCGCGCTCCTCGGCAAGACCAGCCTGAACGCGTCGTCACCATACGCGCTGCCGCAGGAGTGCGAGGGGAAAGTGTCGCCGTTCAAGTTCGCGATCGCCCCCGACAACGCGTTCACGCGCAACTACTTCTACGAAACGGTCAAGAGCTGGTACCCGACGGTGACGATCCCGCTGCCGCCGGGCTCCTTGACGCCGAGCCTCGTGGTTCCGTCGTTCGAAGACAGCACGCGGTTCTTTGCGAGCGAAGAGGAACTCGTCGCGTACGTCACGTCTGCTTCGTACGCAACCACGGCCGAGCAGCCACGCATCTTCGGAGCCATTGTTTTCAACAAGTTCCCAGACGACGGCGCGTCGGGACAGATCGGGAAGCCTGCGTCGATCGAATACACCATCCGCATGAACTCTACGTTCGTTGGCGATGGAGACATTGACCGCTACGGACCGCAGACAATCACCAAGAACGGAGCGTCTGCCTGGAAGCCGTTCCAGCGAGAGCTGAAGGCGGATGTGTATACTCAGTACACTGCGAACGGCTTCATGACGCTGCAGACGCTCGTCACGCGATTCGCCAACTGCCTGC
The DNA here is from genome assembly GCA_023335995.1 of Globisporangium nagaii. Lineage (NCBI taxonomy): Eukaryota > Oomycota > Peronosporomycetes > Pythiales > Pythiaceae > Globisporangium > Globisporangium nagaii. The sequence goes on from JAADWH010000141.1 coordinate 18,067, forward strand.
CCGAGTGGAACGCCGCCACGAAGAGCACGACCGGCAAGTGCCAAGCGAACGAGTCCGTCTCAGTGTCCGGTGGTGAGTTGGACGCTCGGCTGCTTCGAGCGGTTGCGCAGGATCCCGCGATCGTGCAATTGTGGGAAGTCGTCAAGAACGCAGCGTCGTCGTCCCCCGCATCGGTTGATCTATCGCAGCTCACCACCAGCCAGCGCGACGCCTTGCTCCAGCCGCTTCGAGTTGCGCCGCAGCCGTACCTCGGCTCAGCGACGTCGCCGTTCCCTGTCAAGTCGTACGCAAAGTCGAGCTTCTACGACACGATCAAGGACGTGTTCCCGATCTTCTTCATCCTCGCGTACCTGCATCCGCTGTCCAAGATCCTCGTCAGTCTCATCGCCGAGCGTGAGACGCGGTCGCGGGAGCTGATGAAGATCCTCGGCGTGAAGGAATCGAGCATCGTGGTCTCGTGGTACTTGACGTACTTTGTGATCCTGCTCCTCGCGAGCGTCTGCCAAACCGCGGCAGCGAAGGGCGGGCTGTTCGCGGAATCGGACGTGCTGCTGCTCTTTCTCTTCTTCTTCCTCTTCAGTCTGAGCATCCTTGCGTTCGCGTTCCTCGTGAGCTCCATCTTCTCCAAGTCGCGCACTGGCACGTACATTGGCTTCATCGGCTTCTTCGTCATGTACGCTGTTTCGAACGCGTTCGTGGACTCGACGCCTGAATTCTCCAAGAACTTCGCTTGTCTGCTGGCTCCAGTCGCACTCGTGTTCGGTGTCGGCTCGCTAGCGACCGTGGAGACGTCTCACGTTGGCATGAGCTTCTCGAACGCGTCGTTGCCGATCAACAACTTCCGCTTCTCGACGGCGCTCTGGTTCCTCGCGCTGGATGCGATCTTGTACACGATCCTAGGACTCTACCTGGAGAAAGTCGTCTCGAAGGAGTATGGCACGACCGAGAAGTGGTACTTCCCGTTGAAGCCGTCGTTTTGGCGAAAGTCGGCTCAAGCTGCAAGCTCTCAGTCCCTATCGCTCCAGCGATCGCTGTCGGAAGGAGTGACAGTCCCAGTGAACCCGAACATCGAGCCTGTCGGCGAGGATCTGCGCGACCAGGAGTTCAGCGGACAGGTGCTCGCCGTGCAGGGTCTGCGCAAGGTGTTCGCCGTTCCTGGAGGCGAGAAAGTCGCCGTGAACAACTTGAGCATGAACATGTACACGGGGCAGATCACTTGCTTGCTTGGACACAACGGCGCGGGGAAGACAACGCTCATCTCGATGCTGACTGGCGTTATGGAGCCAACCGCTGGCGACGCGTCGTTCCGCGGACTGTCGCTGCGAGAGTACATGGACGAGATTCGCGAGTCGCTCGGCATTTGCTTCCAGCACGACGTGCTCTACCCCGAGCTCACGGTCGAAGACCACATCGAGTTCTACGCGCGGATCAAAGGCTACACTGGTGACGCGCTCAAAGCCGAGGTTGCGAGCAAGATCGCGGAAGTGGGCTTGTCCGACAAGACCAAGGTTCTCTCTAGCGCACTCTCTGGCGGCATGAAGCGGAAGCTGTCGGTTGCCATTTCGCTGCTCGGCAAGAGCTCGCTGGTTTTCCTCGACGAGCCGACGTCCGGCATGGACCCGTACTCGCGGCGACACATCTGGGAGATCCTGATGAACAACCGCCAAGACCGAGTGATGGTGCTGACGACGCACTTCATGGACGAAGCTGACATTCTCGGCGACCGCATTGCGATCATGGCTGAAGGCGAGCTGCGCTGCTGCGGCTCGTCGCTCTTTCTGAAGAATCGCTACGGCGCGGGCTACAACCTGACGATGGTCAAGGAAGAAGGCTGCGACGACAGCAAGGTGATCGAGTTCATCCGAAGCCACATCCCGGCGTGCACTGTGCTCAGCAACGTCGGCACCGAAGTCTCGTTCCAGCTGCCGCTCGACGCCTCGCCCCAGTTTGCCCAAATGTTCGAGCAGCTCGACGACAACCTGGCTCGCCTCTCGCTGCTCTCTTACGGGATCTCAGTCACGACGATGGAAGAAGTCTTCATCAAGGTCGCCGAAGCAGCCGACGACGAAGAGCACACGCTCCAAAAGACAGTGAAGCAGCACAACCCGGAGCTTCCGTCGACGACAAACTTCTCGTCGGATGAGGGCGAGCCGCAGCGCACTGGCGGCGACATCCCACAGTCCGCTAGCTCGCCGTTCTTCATCCAGCTCGTGGCGCTGATCCAAAAGCGCTTCCGCATCGCGAAGCGAGACAGGCGCATGGTGATCGTCGGGCTGGTTCTACCGATCGCGTGGCTTGTCTTGGGCTTGTCGCTCTTGACTGCCGGGCAGTTCACGAAGAGCGACCCGAAAATGACCCTCAGCATCGCTGGATTGACGAAAGAAACGAAGACGCACCAGATTCTGCTGCCTTCGTACTGCATGCAGTCTCAAGGCGATCGGTGCGAGGCCGTGCTCGGTGCAGGGTTCTTCACCGGCGCATCTCCCGTGCTTGTTGGTCAGTCGTTGATTGGATCGCCGCCATACGCGAGCGACTCGCCCTCGGTGTTCAACGTGAGCTACACTGACCCAGCCATCAATCAGACAGACGGAACCGGGCACCTGCTCCGGCTGAGCGAGGCGATCTACGATCGCGCGTTTGAAAGCGGCGTCATGGACCAGTTCGGCGGATTCCTCATCTACTCGGACAGCGCGAGCCGCGTCTTCGGCTACAACGTACTGGTGAACACCACGTTGCCGCATGGCTCCGCGGTGTTCAAGTCGCTCTTGGACCAGTCGCTGTTCCGGTACATGGCGTCCACCGTCGACAGCACAGTGGACGCGAGCAAGCTGACGCTCCAAGTGAACAGCCACCCGCTGCCGCTGACGGCGACCACGGCGGCGCTGCTCACCTCGTATGTTTCGTTCTCTGCGTGCATCTTCGTGGTCATCGCGTTCGCGTACTACCCAGCCTCGATCGTCGTGCTCCTCGTCAAGGAGAGGCAGTCGGAGCACAACTCGAAGCACCAGCAGTTAGTCTCCGGGGTCAGCATCCCGGCGTTCTGGCTCGCGAACTACATCTGGGACATGGCGGTGTACGTGATTCCGTGCGTGGCGGCTCTCGTTCTCCTACAGGCGTACGACTTGTCGGCTATCACGGGGTCGAGCAAGTGCATCACGTGCGGAGACTCGACGTTCCCGTCGGTCATCATCCTGTTCGTGCTTTTCGGACTGGCGATCTGTCCGTACGCGTATTGCTGGTCGTTCGTCTTCAAGGACGCTCCGTCTTCACAAACGTCCATGATCTTGATCAACTTCGTGCTCGGTCTCGCGCTTATGATCGTGTCCTTCGTGCTGACCGTCATCGAGAGCACGGAAGACCTCAACAAGGTGCTCAGCTTCCTGTGGCGTCTCTCTCCGCTCTACAACCTTGGGACGGGGTTGCTCAACCTGACGATCATCGAGATCACTCACACCGGCGGAGCAGAGGCGGACACTTCGACAAACCCGTTCGCGCTCGACAACATGGGCTACAACATGATCTTCCTCTTCGTCGACGCGATCTTGTACTTCTCGCTCGCAATCGCCATCGACTACGCTCTCACGTTCCCATCACTCAAGGCGAGGTTCAGCAAAGACCCTCAGCTACCGCTTCAGCAGCAGAGCCTCGATGAAGATGTCGCCGCCGAAGTCGAGAGGGTGACGAGCGGAGCAGCGGACAGCGATGTGATCCGTCTGCAGCACTTGCGGAAAGTGTACCCGAAGGGAGAGAAGGTGGCGGTGGCGAACCTCACTTTCGGCTTGAAGAAAGGCGACTGCTTCGGGTTCCTCGGCATCAACGGCGCCGGGAAGACGACCACGATGAAGATGCTGACGGGAGACATCGTTCCGACGTCTGGCAGCGCAACGCTCGGAGGCTTCGATATCCTCAGCCAGCAGATTGAAGTCCGTCGCCAGGTGGGCTACTGTCCGCAGTTCGACGCGCTCATCGATCTGCTTTCGGTGCGTGAGCACCTGGAGCTCTTCGCCAAGATCAAGGGCGTGCCGAGCTCCAAGCTGGACGAAGTCGTCCGTGAGAAGATGACGCAGCTCAACCTTCTCGCCTTCGAAGACAAGCTCGCAGGCAGCTTGAGCGGCGGCAATAAGCGCAAACTATCCGTTGCGATCGCCATGATCGGCGCGCCGTCGATTCTCTTTCTGGATGAGCCGTCGACTGGAATGGACCCGGTGTCTCGACGCTTCATGTGGGACGTCATCTCCGAGATCTCGACGTACAACAAGGAGTCGACGGTGGTGCTCACGACCCACAGCATGGAGGAATGCGAGGCGCTTTGCACCAAGGTCGGCATCATGGTCGGCGGCGACTTGAAGTGCCTCGGCAGCGTCCAGCACTTGAAGACTCGCTTCGGCGACGGGCTGATGTTCGACGCGAAGCTGCAGTCGCCCACGGCAGAAGAAGCCAAGTCGCTCGCTTTGCAGCACTTCGAGACGAGCGACGCTCAGATCCGCCCGGACGAGCTCGAAGACACCTGCAGCAGATTCGGGAACGCGTCGTGGGTTGACAAGATCTCGAACACACACAAGACCGGATACGCGATCGCCCACAGTCTCGAGCGCGATGGCTACGTCTTGGCTTCCACGTTCGCTGCGTGGTGGATGAACGAAGCGAACTTCGAGAGCATCTCCGACTTCCTGGTGCAAAGCTTCGGCTCTGCAGAGCTGCTCGATCGCAAGAACGACTCGTGCTGGTTCAAGATCCACAGCCAGAGTCCGGTCAGCACGTTTGGATCGAGCCCGGCGAAGAGAAGTCCCGCGAGCCAGCCCCCGCAGCTGAAGCTCTCGTCCGTCTTTGAGCTAGTAGAGAACGCGAAGAAGAGCTTGGCGATTCGGGAGTACAGCGTCTCGCAGACGTCGCTCGAGCAGATCTTCAACTCGTTCGCTAGCCAGCAGGACGCCGAGGTTCCTATCAGCGTCACCCCGACCAATGCAGCCAAGTAGCGAATGAGAGCATCTTCATCAGGCAAAGTAGCTCATAGGGTTCCGTTTTCTTTTGCCATGCATCTTACCTTGTCGGTCCGTCTTTCAATACCAGCTTGCTTTTCTCCATTTCGTCGCTTGTTGCTCTGTTTCATGTGCCGCAGCTTTCAGGCCCATCGAGGCGATCGATAACTCTGTCGGCTCGCATATCGTTTCTCACACGTTTTCTGGTCTGCGTTGTCCAGAAGCTCGGATGTTGACTTTTGAAGCCCGCAAAATCAACAAATTGAAATGTCAGCCTACCGATTCGATACCGGTATGCCAATCCTCCATCCTCGAAGTGACTCGGAGCACCAAAGCGTCAAGAGAATGCGGCTACTGGCAGGCGTGCTCGTCGTCGTCCGCGAGCGACCGGCGATCGCAGCGCTGGCGCACGTCGCGGGCGCCATCGACGCCTTCGCAGACGCATCCGTGCTCTGGTCCATCGAGCGCGCCGTCGTGGGCGAGGATGCGGCGCTGCTGGAGCGCATTCTGGCGCACTACGCCGAGGGGAACCTGCGCGCAGTCAAAGCCGCGGACTTCGAGTACCGCGGCGACGAGGAGTACGAGACCGTGACGCACTTCGAGAAGCTCCTTCGAGCGGCGGCGCAGAGCGGTGGCATGCGTGCGGTGCGCTGGGTGCTCATGGCGCGTCCCGACACGCGCGTGGCGGACGCGATGTACGCGGCGGCGTGCGCGGGACAGCTCGCGGCGTTGCGCTGGCTGCACGATAACGCGAAGAACATGACGGGCTTCAAGGGCTGTCTGATGGACGGCGCGGCGCGACACGGCCGGCTCGAAGTGCTCCAGTGGCTGCACGAGCACCGAGGCAGGGAGTGCACGGTGGACGCCATGAACCGCGCAGCCCAGTTCGGCCACCTGGAGGTCGTCCGCTGGTTGCACGCGAACCGTCGAGAAGGATGCACGCCGTCGGGGATGGACTACGCCGCGCAGGAGGGCCATCTGGATGTGATCAAGTGGCTCCACGCGAATCGCTCGGAAGGATGCACGCAGTGGGCCATGAACCGCGCCGCACTCTCTGGCCACCTTCGCGTCGTTGAATGGCTGCATGAGAACCGATCTGAAGGCTGCACGGCAGACGCGATGGACGCGGCGGCGCAGGGCGGCCATGTGGAGCTCGTCCGCTGGCTACATGAGAACCGCTCCGAGGGCTGCACGACGCGCGCCATGAATCGCGCGGCAGCGAACGCTCACCTGGACACCGTCAAATGGCTGCATGAGAACCGCCAGGAGGGCTGCACCACGCTGGCGATGAACCGAGCGGCAGCGAACGGCCACCTCGACGTCGTGCGCTGGCTGCACCAGCACAGGACGGAGGGCTGCACGACGTCAGCGATGGATGAGGCTGCTCGCAGTGGCAACATGGCGATGCTGCAGTGGTTGCACGCCTCGCGAAGAGAAGGCTGCTCGCAAAAGGCGATCGCATACGCGACGGAGAATGAACACCACGAGGTTCGGAGGTGGCTGCTCGCCAACGACGTGCTGCAGAAAACACAAAAGGGCTGAGGGCGGAAGCAGAAGAGCATCGCGTCATCTGCATCGGCGCGATTCAAGAAACGACGTGGATGAGCTCTCCAAAGCGAGAGAGACAGCCAGGCGACCGTTCAGTGGCTCCGAGCGCCTGGTTGAGAAGGCGCGTGGGAATCTTCGGCGCGGAGGCTGCTGACTTCCAGCCGAAAGTCGCTTCGTGGCTGCGAGCGAGCGCTGTTCTAGAGGAGGTGAGGCTCGCGCCTGATTCGATCGAGCAATCGCTGCGAGACGGTGGGTTTTGCTTTCTTCGCATGCGTTGCGCGCACAGCGGCGAATAGTCGGCGAGGTGTGCCGGGATGCAAAACCACCCAGGGGTTTCGCTTCCCGCGAGCGGCGGTTCGCGCTTCACGGACCACCAGCCTCTGCCGTGCGTGGCAGTGCAGTGCGTGGGTGGAAATGCAGTGAGCGCCATCCATCGACTCTCGCGGCCGCCACAGCAGCAGCAATGGGAGCATTTCCCGATTTGCGTCCGCCGTGCAACAACAACAACAACAAGCACGCGTCCTTACTCAACTCAAGGCCGACCAAGTGAGAGATAGATAGCGATGATCGGCTACAGCGTGAAAGCGTTCGCGCTCGGCGCCGCGCTCCTCTACTGCGCGGCAACACTCACCGAAGGCGCCGGCGACAAGGTCGCGTTGTGTCGCTCAGCGTCCCAGGCCACGACTGACATGGGCATCGGCATTCGTGTGGACACCAGCTGCGTGAACGGAGTCGACGGCTGCATCAATGACCACTGCCGCATGTGCCAGGTGTACTACACCGCGTACTCGGAGAATCTGCTCCCGTGCTCGGCATCAGTGACCTTGCCTGCTCCAGTTGCCATTGGCAGCGCGCCAGTGGGTTGGTGGAGTGCAGGAGCCGCCACGACCACGACGCCAGCTGTCGTCAAGCCGGCAGTCACCCCTGCGCCTGCGCCTGCCGATGATGAGGGCGAGTTCGGCGATGACGAGTTCGGCGATGATGGCACAAACGACAACACGGGAGGAGGCGACGAGTTCGGCGATGACGACGGCACGGGAGGAGGCGACGAGTTCAGCGATGACGACGGCACGGGAGGCGACGGCACGGGAGGAGGCGACGATTTTGACGGTGAAGACGGGTTCAGAGGCGGCGGTGAGGGCACGGGGGACGATGGGTTCGGAGCCGGAGGTGAGGGCACGGGGGACGACGAGTTCGGAACCGGAGGTGAGGGAACGGGGGACGACGAGTTCGGAACCGGAGGTGAGGGAACGGGAGACGGCACAGGAGACGAAAACACGGACTTTGATTGGCGCCGTCGCCTTGGCGCCTCAGCGCGACTCCGTGCCGTCGAAGCCTAGCTGCAATCTACACGAGCTAGGTGGCGAGAAGTCACCGGCTGGTCGTGCGTAGCTACTGAGCCAACTGGATGCGGCAACGGGACTGCTGGTGCACAACGACTGCTTTCAGTTCAGTCGGCGATGCTCACCATTCGCCGACAGCTCTTTGGGTTCTTGTCCGACCAAAGTCCGTCACGCGCGGCAAACACAGCACTTGCATACAGAGGCAGCCACCAGGATCTAATACACGCATATTAGCACTGCCATCTTCCATTGAGCAATCACAGAGCCCCATCCTTCGCATGTATGTCTGCTGGCATGCGCGCACGAGTGACTCGATCATAAATACGGTTACAATTATTAACAGTTTGCTTTGCGAGCATCACGGAGCGAGCCCGTCGTCAGCTAGCATCCTCAGCAGCTCGTCGCTCACGCTGGTTCCTTCCCAGTCCTGCTCACTCTGCTCACACGCGCCGCAGTCAGGATAGCGCGCGTCGAGCGGCGAGCGATCTGCCTCGAAGCCCGAGAAGACTGACCAGTGCCAGAGCGTGTTGGTGACGTTGCGCAGTCGCAGTGGAGCGCACACGTCCGGATACGAGGCGTCCTGCTGCTGGAGCTCGCAGCAGGAAGGAACAGGTGCCGGTGTCGGTGCTTCAGGTTTGCTCGGGCTCGCCGCCTTCGTCTTCGCGCGTCGAGACTTCTGCTGCTGAGTGACGGTTCTGATCTGCTGCGCGCGCGCCAGCATGAGCTTCCGCTCTCGCTCGCCCAGATCCTCCGCCTCCGCGGCGTCCTCTTCGTCCGACGATCCGCAAGTGGAGGCATCAGAGTGGAAGTCGCGCACGCTCTTCTCCGCTTTCGTGTTTGCTTGCTCGACTGGCTGAGCGGTCAGAGCTTTTGGGCTCTGCTTCTTCCGGCGCACACTGCGCTGCTGCTGCTGTTGCTGCTGCTTCTGCTTCTTGCTGCCGCTGCCGCAGACTGCGGGCTCTCGCTTGGACACTGCTGCTGCCACATCGGAGTTTGTGTCGAGCGCCGCAGATCGCTCGGAGCCCTTGGCTGCGCACACAGACTGTTCGCCACAGACTGCGGCGTCCGGGTCGCCGTAGAGGAAGGCGGCGTTGGCGGTGAGCTCGTGCTGCAGCGGCAGCCAGAGCCGGTGGAGCGCGAGCGCCAGGAGCGCGGTCACCAGCGCACTCATGCTCGAGCGACGTGCTGCTGCGGTGGCGGATCCAGAACTGAGGAGCTGATGGGCGTGCGCGTGGCTGCTATTGCGGGGGAGCGCACCGTACAGAGTGAGAGAGAGAGAGAGAGCGTGTGCGTAAAGGACGCCGTCGCAGCCTCAGCTGTTCAGGTTCGCTCCGGATGTCCGCGCTCAGCGGCTTCCGTTCGAAACGCTCAAGGCGTCGTCGCGTTGAATAGCCATCTGGCCGCTGATTGGCGGACACCGGATCTTTTTCTGTGGAAAAATAATAGGAAACGAAACGGCTCGAACGAAACCGCCCCAGAATTAGAATTAATCGCGCTCTGGCAATCAAGGCGAGTGAGGAGCTCGTCAAGAGACGAGCTCACCAAGAGAGCCTCGCTCTGGCGCGCTGCGGTGATCATGGAGCAAGGATCGCTGTGCTCTCCTGCATCAGGTGAGGGCCGTCACCGTCGAGGAGGCTCTCATTCGAGCCAAGACTCTATGACTGGTCGCAAGCATCCCACGAACTGCGACGAAAGAGCAAAAGACAGACTCTGCCCAAGAGAACCGCTAGCCTTTATTACTTTCTACCCATGCACGCATGCGCTCTATGCGCTCTTCTTCTTGTGCTTCTTGCTTTTCTTGTCCTTGGAGGCGTCGCGAGAGCCGCCGCCTCGCAGCGCGTCCATGATGCTCGCGACGTCCGCGCTGGCTTCGGCGTCCTCCTTACGCTTCTCCGACGCCTCCGCGTCCTCCTCCGAGACGTGTTTGCGCTTCTTCTTGGTCTTCGAGTCCGTGGGCGCCGCGGTAGCGCTCTTCTTCGCCTTCTTCTTACTCTTCTTGCCCGCCGGCTCGTTGTCGTCGCCGCTGTCGTCCACGACGTCCTTGAAGAGCTCAGCGATCTTGTGCTTCTTCTCGTACAGCGCCTCCCACTTCTCGCGATTGTTGCGGAACTCGAACAGGTTGCACGTGTTCATCACGAGCTGCGAGAAGTGGCTGCCCGCCAGCTTGCTCTCCACTTGCACGAGCTCCTCGACGACCACCACTTTCTGCGGAAGCTCGAGCTTCTCGTAGCACTTCATCACCGAGAAGGCGCTGAGGCGGTCCATGGCGAGCGACCCAAAGTTGCCCACGAAGCGCTCGAACAGAGCCTCGCGCACCCACTTGGTCTCGTCGCCCTCCGACTCCCAGATCGGCTCGATGATGAAGCGGCTGCCAGTCGAGTCCTTCGCCAGCGCCACCAGCTGCGCAGTGTTCAGCGACAGGATTCCCTTGTACAGTGGCGCGAGCCAGTCGGCGTACGCGAACTTCATAAGCTCGGCGACGAGCTTGGCACCCATCACATTCAGGTTGATCTTCGCAGCACCGCCGGTCGAGAGCTGCAGTCCCAGCAGCGCAGGCACAAACTCCTTCTGCACGGCCTCGGGCTTCTTGCTCTCGAGCTTCTTCACCGCGTCCACCAGGAGACCAAAGATCTCCTGTTGCTGCAGCTCGAACTTGACGCACATTTCCACGAGGCGCCAGACGACGCCTGGACGCCCCATCGACAGCAGCGTCCAGAGCGAGTGCTGCAGCTCCTCCAGCACCTCGCGCGCCAGCTTCGCCGTGTTCACGCGCTGGATCGCGTTCTGCACGACGTAGTTCGCGATGCTGTGCTGCGCGAACTCAACCATCTTGCCTTTGATGCAGCGGCGGAAGAGCTTCTTGAAGAAGCTGTCGTCCACGCTCGCGAAGAGCGCCTCAATGAAGTGGCTCGTCACGGCGTCGCCAGCAAAGTCGTAGAACGCCTTCTGGCTCGCCTCCTCGTCGTCCCACCGCAGCACACGCTCCACGAGCATCATCTTGCTCTTCGCAGGCGCAAGCTTGAGCGCGCTCGCGATCAGCGGACCCGAGTTGCGGTCGTACATGAGGTTGAGGATCTCGTGCGAGTGCGCCGACATGAAGTTCATCAGGATCTCGGTGAACAGGTCGTCAAACGTCGACGGAATCTCGAAGGCGACCGTCGAGCCGTCTTTCTGCGCCGGCGCTTCGCCGAACGTGACCACGCGGTGCTTAGCTTTCTTGCCGCGCTTCTCCGCGACCAGCGGCTTGCCCGCGAGCACTGCGAGCACCGAGCGCATGACGTGACTCGCGCTCACGTCGTTCATGAGCGTGAGCCACTCGCTCTCCACCTCCTTCACCATCGTGATGATCAGGTGGCTCATCGGTGGCGTCTCTTTCAAGCGGTCGTCCTCGTCGTTCGGGTCGTCCGTCGCTCCCTGCTGCTCTTTCTCCACGACACCGCTGGCGCGCGAGAGCAGATTCTGCAGCACGTGCGACGAGTAGCGGTTTGTCCACAGGTGGCTGAAGTACCCGTGCATCTTGCTGAAGAAGTAGCGCAGCTGCCCGTCGCTCATCTTCGGCAAGAACACCTCGATGAGCTCGCCCGCGTGGCGGTCCGACGACGCACTCGCCGCGCGAGGCGCCAGCTCTTCCAGCACGTTCCAGAGCAACAGCTCCACCTCGTCCTCCGTTGTGTCTTCCGCCGGCTGCGCCATCATCTCCGTCACCTCTTTCAGGTACGAGAGCGTGTCCGGCTCGAGGCGGCGCGGACGCACGCGCCTGTGTGTGCACATCATTCAGAGAGAGAGTGGAAAGTGTCAGTGGTGCTGCTGCAAACGATACCCACAGCGTGACAAGCTGCACATGTGCGACGCACTCTGGACGCTGGTACGTCGGCTGGTCATTCGGGTCCGCCGAGTGCTCGTGCTGCTGCTCGTAGTCGGCCATGGCGTAGGCGTCCGACGTGTGTATGTGTGCGATTGATTGAGATGCGAGAGAGCTCGTGCAACTGGGCAGCGCTTTGCCTCTTGGTGCTCCAAGTCGCGTTCGTCCAGTGGAAATCTAAACGACGTGGCCCACTCTGAATCCAGGTGACCCACACCAAGTCGCATGGCTACCAGAGAGCCCAGCACTTTTGGCGCCAAATGCGCTTGACTACCAGAGAGCCCAACCTCCTGTCGGTTTTTATACAGACGGCTCCGAGCCAAACGCCAGAAGCGAACGCGCGCGATCAAAGCACAGGAGCGAACGCAGGGGAGCGACGCTCAGCAGGCAGCATGAAGCACATCGAGGACGACGACAAGAGCAGCGCCAGCAGCAGCGCCGGCAGTAGTCCCAGCAGCAGCCCCAGCGCCGCCGACAGCTCCCGTGACGGTGCGGCGTCGGACGCGGGGTCCGCAAAGGCGGACAACGCCACGGGCGGCGACGGCGACGTGTCCATGGACGAAGATGACGACGCCGCTGGGGGCGACGAGGAAGAGGAAGAGGACGACGAGCAGGCAGACGACTCTGCGAAGACCGAGGCGGACGACACGAAGATGCTGTCGAAAGAGGAGCGCGCCGCGCTCTTAAAGGAGGAGGAGGCGGTGCTGCAGCAGCAGCGCGACCTGCAGTCCAAATCGCTCGCGGCCGTGAAGCAGAGCCTGGCGCAGGACACCGAGTGGGACAAGAAGTCGGCGCGCGAGAAGAAGATGGCGTTCCTCATGGCGCAGGTGCGTGGATCTTTCGTAATCGACGCGGGTAGTCGCTTTGCCTCATGTTGCTTAACGATCTCTGGTGTGTGCTTGTGTGCCCCACGTGTCTGTCCTACCAGTCGGACGTGTTCACGTCGTTCCTGATGGGCGGCTCAAGCGCGATGGGCAAGGAGATGTCGAAGAACAAGGCGGCCGCGAAGGACAAGTCCGCCTCGCGCCGCAACAAGAGCAGCGAGCTCGAGGACGCCGAGGCCGTGGCGGAGATGGACGAGTCGCGCTTCACGCGCGTGACGCAGCAGCCGCAGTGCATCAAGTTCGGCACGATGAAGCCGTACCAGCTGGAGGGTCTCAACTGGATGATCCGCCTCCACGACTCGGGCGTGAACGGCATCCTGGCGGACGAGATGGGTCTCGGCAAGACGCTGCAGTCGATATCGCTGCTGGCGTACCTGCGCGAGGCCCGCGGGATTGAGGGGCCGCACATCATCATCGTGCCGAAGTCCACGACGGGCAACTGGATGCGCGAGCTGAAGCGCTGGTGTCCGTCGATCCGTGCGTTCAAATTCATGGGCAGCAAGGAGGAGCGCGCGATCCAGCGCGAGACCGTGGTGAAGAAGGACTTTGATGCGCTCGTGCTGTCGTACGAGGTGGCGATCATCGAGAAGGCGGTCTTGCAGAAGATCAAATGGAAGTACCTGCTCATTGACGAGGCGCATCGCGTCAAGAACGAGCACTCGAAACTCTCGAAGGTTGTGCGCGAGTTCAACGTGGAGCACCGGCTGCTGATCACCGGCACGCCGCTGCAGAACAACCTGCACGAGCTCTGGGCGCTGCTCAACTTTCTGCTGCCCGACATCTTCACAGACTCGGAGGACTTTGACTCGTGGTTCAACGTGGACGAGGAGAAAGGACAGGAGAACGTGATCAAGAAGCTGCACACGGTGCTGCGACCGTTCCTCCTGCGCCGACTCAAGGCCGACGTGGAGCACTCGCTGCCGCCGAAGGTCGAGACGAAGCTCTACGTGGGGCTCTCGGAGATGCAGCGCGAGTGGTACATGCGCGTGCTCCACCGCGACGCGGCGCACCTGAACGCGATCGGCGGCAGCGACCGCGTGCGTCTGCTCAACATCTTGATGCAGCTGCGCAAAGTGTGCAACCACCCGTACCTGTTTGAAGGCGCGGAGCCTGGCCCGCCGTACATGGAAGGCTCGCATCTCTGGGAGAACTGCGGCAAGCTGACGCTGCTGCACCGGCTGCTGCCGAGACTCAAGGCGCAGCAGTCGCGCGTGCTGATCTTCTGCCAGATGACGAAGATGATGGATATTCTTGAAGACTACATGCGGTACAACCAGCACGACTACTGCCGCCTGGACGGCTCGACGAAGGGCGAGGACCGTGACTACATGATGGAGGAGTTCAACGAGCCGACGAGCACCAAGTTCTGCTTCCTTCTGAGCACTCGCGCGGGCGGACTCGGCATCAACTTGGCGACTGCCGACATCGTGATCCTGTTCGACTCGGACTGGAACCCGCAGGTGGATCTCCAGGCGATGGACCGCGCGCATCGTATCGGCCAGAAGAAGCTCGTGCGCGTCTTCCGCTTTATCACGGACGGCACCGTCGAGGAGAAGATCGTGGAGCGCGCTGAGCGGAAGCTGTATCTCGACGCCGCGATCATCCAGCAGGGCCGTCTCGCGCAGCAGAACCGCAAGCTGTCGAAGGACGAGTTGATGACGATGGTGCGCTTCGGTGCGGACGAGATCTTCAACGCGCGCGGCTCAATGATCACGGACGACGACATCGACGCGATTCTCGCCAAGGGCGAAGAGCGCACGGAGTCGATGAAGGCGAAGATCGCGGCCGACATGCAGCACAACTTGGCGAACTTTTCGCTCTCGGACGACAGCGCGAACGGCGTCTCAAGTCTGTACGAGTTTGAGGGCGAGAACTTCTCGAAGGACTCGAGCACGGGGCAAGTGCTGCCGTCGACGTTCATCGCGCTGCCGCAGCGGGAGCGCAAGGCGAACTACAACGAGGACGAGTACTACCGCAAGCAGGCGGGGATCGTCAAGGCGAAGAAAGTGAAGAAGGACGACGTGCCCAAGACCCCGGTCGTGCACGACTACCAGTTCTTCAACCAGGAGGTGATGGTGGCGCTGCTAACCAAGAAGAACCAGATCGAGGTGCGCCGCAAAGACCTCATGCGACAGATCAGGGAGGCGAAGAGCGAGGAGCTGCGTCTGAAGCCCAAGCCAAAGAAGAAGAGCGCGACCGAGGGCGACGCAGAGGACGGCGGCGGTGCGTCCGCGTCCAACTCGGCGGGCGAAGAAGACGCGGACGAGAACCTCAAGTCGACGCAGCTCGAGCGGGAGCTGGAGGAAACGGAGATGGATCCGAAGGACGCCAAGCAGCTCGAGCGTCTGGAGCGCGAGGGCTTTGGCGAGTGGACGCGCCGCGACCTCAAGCAGTTTATCACGAGCTGCGAGCGCTACGGCCGCGCCGACCGCACGAATGTGTGCGCTGAGGTCGCGCAGGTGCTCGCGAAGGACGTAGCGCAGGTGGAGCGCTACTTTGACACGTTCTGGAAGCGGTACACGGAGCTGAAGGACCACGGCAAGTACATTGAGAAGATCGAGCGCGGCGAGAAGCGTCTGGAGCGCAACGAAGTGGTCAAGCAGGCGCTGGCGCGCAAGTGCAGCCGCTACAGCAACCCGCTGCGCGACATGAAGCTCCACTACCCGAGCGGCTACAAGAGCAAGGGGTACATCCTCGAAGAAGACGTGTTCCTGGTCGTGATGATGAACAAGTACGGCCCGCTGGAGCACTGGAGCGAGATCCGCGACGAGATCCGCAAGGCGTGGCAGTTCCGCTTCGACTGGTTCTTCAAGTCGCGCACGATCGCCGAGCTGCAGAAGCGCGGCGAAATGCTCACGCGCATGGTGGAGAAGGAGAACGAGGAGCTCAAGACGAAGAGCGCCGCGGACGTGGAGGATCTGGTGAAGAAGGCGAAGAAGCCCAGCTCGTCGTCGTCGTCGTCGTCCAAGAGCAAGAGCAAGTCGAAGAGCAGCAGCAGCAGCAAGTCCGGCACGTCGTCCTCCAAGAGCAAGAAACGCAGCAGCAGCTCGTCCGCGGCGGCGACGGGGTCGTCTTCGTCCAAGAAGCACCGCTCCAAGTAGATCACCTTTGCTGCATTAACCCAGCGGCAGCTCGCGTGCATGGCTATATAAATATCACTCTTGACCCAATCAGAGGCGCTCTGTCGTCCTGTTTCTATGCTTAGATTGTCCGGCAGGCTGCATGCACTCGTGGTCGATCACCTGAGAGCGTTGCCAAGACCAGCGCCACCCGAGCATCCATCCATCCACCCATCCGACTGCGACAGGCGCTACTCTCCGAAGCGACCATGGTGCGCGCGCCGCTCGCGAAGAGCGTGGAGGAGGATCTGGACGACGACGACGAGGAGGACGATGAGACCGACGATGCGCAGCAGCAGCAGCCCTCGCATCCGCAGCCGCTGAGGCACCAGCAAGCGCCAGGCGGATTCCCGAATGCGACGGCGAACAAATACCAGCGGCGACGGTCGTCGATCGTCGGCGCCACGCGGACGGACGAGCTGTCGGACGCACTGAGTGTCATGGAGGCGGGCGACGACAAGTCGCTGCGACCACGGTATCTCAAGGAGCGCTCGGCCACGCACGCCGAGCTGTCGGTCGGCTCGACCGAGCCGCTGACCGTGCCGCAGTCGAAAGCCGGTGCGTTCCTGCTCAGCGTCATGGCCAAGGCGAGGGGCTACAATCTCTACGACATGCGGCGTGCGCCGTTCGACCCGCACCGGAACGCCTCTACCAACAACCTCAGCTACGCGAACCGGAAGAAGGAGCAAGGCGTGCCGCTGCGCATGGCGAGCTCCTCAACGCGCAGGCTCGGGGTCGTCTCCAGCGTCTCGTCGCGCTCGCTGCTGGGAGACCAAGGGGACGAGCACAAGGCCGATGGTGACACTCACGAGCAGCGCTCCATGGTAGCACTGGTGCAGGAGCTCGGTCTCCACCGGCAGCAGATCGGCAAGCAGCTCGACACGCTGCACGAGGTGCTGCAGCGCCTGACGGATCTCGAGCACGACCACCAGGCGCAGGCGCAGCTCTGCCGGCAGCTGGTGGACGCCAGCTTCGTCCGAGAGGTGGTGCTGAGTCTGCGCGAGTTCCGCTTCCACGTCGGTCTGCAGGTGCGTGTCGAGCGAGAGCTGTGCAAGTGTTTCCTGAGTGCATTGCGAATCCACCTCCCACTTACCAGCGTTGCTTGTGCAGATGTGCGTGATCGGCATCCTGTCGGTTCTGGCAGAGCACTCTGGTGTGTACGCGTACGCGATGAGCGAGGTCAGTGAGTCGCTTGCACTTGCAGATGGCGGACGTCTTGCACACCTGACGATCCATGACACACGCGCTCACTCGATCCCCTTCTCTCACTCTGTCTCTCTGATTTGAAGAACGAGATTGAGATCATTCTGCAGAAAGCCATGGCCGTGCACGTCGCGCACGAGCGCCTCATGGTCACGGCGTCCACGCTCCTGCACGCGATCTCCGAGTCCAAGACGGCAGCGAACGCCCGCGCATACAAGGACAGCGAGGCGGCGAAAACCAAGCAGCGCAAGGCGACGTTCGCCGAGGCCGTCGCTGTGGAGCTCGCGCTCAAGCTCCGACACAGCGCTGCTGCCAGCGGCGTGGCTGCGATGTCGCCATCACGACATCGGCTGCCTCGACAGCAGCATGCTCAGCTCTCGGCTTCTGGCGAGTCCCATGAGCTAGAGCAGCAGGGCAAAAACTCACAGAACCCAGACGCAAGCGATGACGGCGGCGAGGACGCGTGCGATCTGGCGGAGCGCAGCCGCGTGCCCAGTCGCTCCGGCAGTCGCCTCCGACGCGCGCTGGCGGCGGACGTAGCACCACCGGTGCTCAGCGCGAGCTACAATCTCCAGTTCGCGAAGAAGCGCGAGGGGTCGTCAGAGTCGAGGACTCTCGATGGCACGAACTCGCCATCACTGCTGCCACCCGCAGCGTCAACTGGGAAGCCTGCTGCTGGGAAAATAGGCTCAGCATGTGGCGCCTCTGCTCCATTTGCGCAGCTGCGACCCATGTCGTCCCCTGCAAGGACGTTCACCTCCGCGTCAGCCTTCCATCTCACCTCCGACTCGCTCGCTGTCGTCGCGTACGCTGGCGCGCCTCTCTTCGTGGAGCCGTCGCCGCTGTCGAAGCGCATGGCGAGTCGCGGCATCTCGAGCGCGAACGGCTTGCGAAGACGTCTGCACTTCAAGAAGCGTCCGCCGCAGCGGATACCGACGCCGCTCGTGCCAGTCTGCGCTGATTCGAGCAACGACTGCTCTGGTCAGGAAGATGAGCCGATGCGCGCTCGAGAAGAGAACCCGACGCCAGACAAGAACTCTGCACTGTCGCCCGCCGAGCCGGCGACCGCCAGCAGCACTGCCACATACGATGCGAACGAAGACGACGAAGAAGACGCGTACGAGGACGACTTTGCAGACGACAGCGAGCCTGGCACGGGGCGGTTGGCGGACGCCGAGAAGCTCGAGTCCGACGCCGAGCTGATCGACTTGCTGCACGATCTGCCACTCCAAGACGCCTCACCGACGGTAGCTGCCAGCAGAGTGAGCGACGGCACGAGCGTCGGCTCGCATTCTCTCCCTTTGGGCAATGAGGGAAGAGTTGATGCTGTCACAGTCACGTGCATCCAGTCTCCCGCGCGTGGGCACGTCATGCACAGTGCGACGGCGCGAGTGGTGGCGAAGACGCAGGCGGATGTTGGTGGTTGCGCTCTCCCAGTCTCCCAGAGGTGTCGGAGCCGGAGCTTTGAGAAGCGACAGGATGCCAGGGAGTGGAAACCCACGTCCCGATGCGACGCACCAGCAAAGGAACGATCAGCGCCGCCCAGCAGCACGATCGAGCGACACGCTGCGTCCTTGCAGGGAATACACAGCGTCGCTGGCGCAGGAGACACGACCGGAAAGCCGCGGAGGCTTCTTGCGCAGCTCTCTCCTCAAGCTGCAGTGTCGAGAAGATCTGGCAGTGGAGGGGTCGACGTGAGGCGGGCGAGTCCAGTGTCCAACGCGCTGCAGAAAAGAGCCGCAACCGCGATCACCGGTCGAGAGCTAGTCGCGAAGCCCAGCTCAGCGCCAGCTGCCACTTCCTCGCGTGTGGAAGGCGCCAGAGCTGAGGAGCTTCCTCAGCTTCCGCAGACCCCCGCAAGTCAGCAGCAGCGAGGCGACGCGGCGAGCGCAGACGCGCTCAGACGCATCCAGACGCTGTACTCGCAGGGACTGATGCACCAGAAGGAGAACCAGCTGGAGCTCGCGGTCGCTGCGTACGAGGCTGCGTTGCAGGTCCCAGCGTCGGGTCGCGAGTTCGCGTCGCTGCACATCAACCTCGGGTCCGCGCAGATGACGCAGCTCAGATTCGCCGAGGCGCTTGCATCCTTCGAGCGCGCAGAGCGCATCCACCCGACGAACGCCAAGGCGGCGTACAACTGCGCGCTGGCGCTCATGCACTTGGATCGCGCCGCCGACGCCGAGGAGCAGGTTCGCCGAGCCTTTGTGATGTCCTGAGTGGTCTTGTGCGATGAAGATGCTGACGCGTCGTCTCGTTCATGTGTTCTTGCTGTTGTTTGCTGCAGTTCAGGAAGGTGCTGGCGCTGGATCCGGCGCACGCGAAGGCTCGGCACGCGCTCAGTCAGCTGGGGTCTCTCTCTGGCGTCGTCCTCCTGGAACAGTGAAACACGCCACAAGCAGACATCTTGTGCAGCACGCTGCTGAGACGAAGAAAAGAGTCACGTATTTAATATTACACATAATGCAGCCGGAGAGGTGGGCTGATTTCCCTTTGGACGTGGACCTGGTCGAGAGAAGAGCGACGAGCAGTCGCTTGGTGTTCAGGAACCTGGGCTTCGTTTCCGTCAGCATCGAACGAGAACACACATGCAAGCGGCTACAAGCTCGCGCCACACAGGGAAAACGCCACCACACACAGGATCGATTGCAACGACCCAGCTCCAGATTCCTCTTCCAACGAAGGTCGTGAACACCGAGGTCGCCATCCCACGCGCCGCCACACACCGAAGCCGCCTCTGCCTGCCGAACCGCTTAGACGACGTCCATCGACCGCTTTCCCCTCCGCGGGCTCAGCTGCTGCAGCTCCACGTTGTCGTCCTGGACATAATCCTCCTCCTGGATCTTCTGCGGGGTCATGACGCGGAACACGAACGACTGCGCAACGATGTCGTGCTGGCGAGGGCTGCTGAGGCTGATCGGCATGGCCACCGAGTACTTCACGCGGTTGCCAAACTTCTCGTGCTTCGAGACGAGGAAGATCCCGACGAGCACGAACGCAATCGCCGACGGGAACATCATCCACTGGGTCGATGTGAAGTTGTGCGCCTGCTGGAAAAACACCACGCCGCTGATGTTGCTCATACTGATCCAGAACGCTTGGAACACCGGGTACGCCGACATGGTGTCTCCCGTCATCGTCGCCATGTTCAGCGTGTGGGTCTGCGTCAACAGCGTGGCGATCATGCCGCCCACGAGCACGTACGTGCCAAAGTACTGGAACTGGTTGTCTCCGCTCAGCGACGACGAAATCATTTCGGCGACACATTTGGCGAGCAGCACAGACTGCGCGCCGATCGTGCCGGAGATCGCGGCCCAGTACAGCGGCAGCTTCGGGTCGATGATGAGCGTGTGCTTCTCCACTTCGCCCTCGTACTTGCGGTCTGAGAAGCTCTTCAGTTTCGCGAGCGTGTGCTCGATCTCGTCCAAGTTGTCGTCCTCCTCGCCTGGGATGCGGCCGCGCGGCGACAGCGACAGCGTGTCTCCCCAGATCGGCGACGGGAACGGGGACATCATGGCCGAGCGGGACGCGTGGTCGTCCTCCACCTCCTCGTCCTTCGCCGCCGCCGCATCTTCCAAGTCATCCTGTCGGTTCTTCGCCGCGATCGCCGCTAGCTCGATCTTCTTCATCTGCAAGTCTTCCACCTTTCCTTCGCTCTCCTTGTCGTTCGCAGCGACACGCAGCGCTGGCGCTTTCGAGCGGCGTACGCGCAGGTAAAGCGTCATCACGAACGCAGTGGTGATGAAGCAGTAGAGGATGAACGGAGCAGCCTCCATGAGCTTGTAGATCTGGTCCATCTTGTAGTGCCCCTCCTCCTCCTCGCTCGCCGCCGCGAGGATGACGACGCCGACCGTCACGAGCGCCACGCCCGTGATGTCCGTGATGTAGAGACTCTGTTTCAGCCAGAAGCGCGACATGAGGCAGTTGCCGAGAATCGTGGACCCGCCGCCGAGCGACGCCACGAGCGTCTGCGGCGCGAAGCCGAGTGCGAAGAAGTCGCCGAGCGACGCAGCCACGACGCAGATCATGCCGACCCACCAGACCGGTCGCAGGTGGTACGGCCGCGGGTTGGCGCGCAGCTCCTCCTTGTCATGCGAGTACTTTTGCAGGTTGACGCCGAAGATGGAGGCCAGCGCCGCCACCACCGCGATCGCGCCGCCGATAAAGTCGCTCTTCATGCCGCTCGCTCGCTCGCCTGCTGCTGCTGGTGCTCAGTCGCTGGTGCTTGCTTGCTAGCTGTGCGGAAAGCCGAGTGAGTGACTGACCGGGGGTTTCTCCTGTGCTTTGACAGCGACTGACTTGATGGCTTTTGTATGGGAGAGCGACAGGGGAGAGAGAGGGACGAGGTGTGTGCAGCAGCTTTCCTTTTTGTATGGCGAGTTGTATGAAAACCAGAGGACAGCGCGTGATAGAGAGCGAGCGGAGCGCCGTCTTTTCTGCCGCCGAGGGCTAGGAGTGCACGCTCGGCCAATCACCGCTCGGATTGTACTGTTTTGGACCAATCAGATCTGCACACGCCCCTAAACGCAATTGCGATCGCTCTGGATCTCGCGAACGCGCGGATACAGCCACACTCCGCAGCGGACGGAAGCGCGCCAGAGTGTGGCTAAACTACTCGAGCGCCATCCAACCAGCCACATGCTACCCAGCCGTGCCGCACAAGCCCAGGTGGCTGTATCGGCCTGCCGCTTTCTGCATTGTTCCGTCCTCTGCTTTTCGAAAAAAGGGATCTTCAACTGAGAACGAAAAGCGAGTCGTGTGGCCCACAAGATCGACCGGGCAATTTTTCAAGTGCAAAAGGGTGCAAGCGATCATGCCTGGCGATCCTCCGCGACCGCCTCGCCTCGCCTCGCATTCGAGCCGTCTGCGGCAGTGACGACGACAGGATTCGCGCTGCTTTGCCGAGGCGCGAAAATGAAAAAATCCTGCTGCCTTGATTCATCCGAACCGTTTAAAATTTCCCCCCGAGTTTCGTGGCGACTGCGACAACCTGCGAGAGAACTCTGGACAAACCTCGACTTCGCAGATGCGAGAGAGCAGACCCAGCGTTCTTCGTGTCATATTCGCAAGCAAGACGCTCTTGATGCGGAAGGATGGTTGGCTCTTGCAGAGCATGTGCGAATCTGAGTACGAGCAGCTGCATTCACACAGCTCGTCGACGGAAAGCACTTGAGCATGCGTGGATCATTGCGAGAGCGTGAGTACCGCACACGCATCGCCAACCACTCGACGCTCACGATGGTTGTGCCGTGGCAGGGGCGCCTGTTGCTGGGGCTGGCGGCACAAGGCCCGCCGAGGCGAAAGAGCTGCGCTTGGCGGATTGCTGGCCAGGGAGTTGTTGCAGGCAGTCGGCGCTCGATGGGAAGAGCGATCCGTCGCTTGTGGTGGGTTCATGGATCTGGCAGCGCAGCGAGGAGGATGATCTGCATCGCGCATCGAGCGGCATGGACAGCTGTGTTGGTGTTGCTCGAGTCTACAAATGGGAAAAGGAACACTCACTCACATCAAAGCACGCGTGTGAGTGCTGGAGATCTTGGTTGCGAGATCGTCATCTACACGACACAAGCAAACACATCGAGCTGTCTGCGAGCTGCCTGAGAAGCTCCGAGTCGGGACGCAGTTGGTACACCATTGCACCGTCGATGCAGATTAGAATGTGAGAATACGGCAGAGAGGCGGTGAGGCGCAAGGAGCGAGAGGACTGTGCTGTCGACGAGCGAGCTGTTGATT
This sequence comes from Globisporangium nagaii, assembly GCA_023335995.1. Classification (NCBI taxonomy): domain Eukaryota; phylum Oomycota; class Peronosporomycetes; order Pythiales; family Pythiaceae; genus Globisporangium; species Globisporangium nagaii. The sequence goes on from JAADWH010000141.1 coordinate 40,732, forward strand.
GTCGTGAACAGGAGCATCGCGCAGCAGTGAGCAGGTATTGTGAAAAGAGACGAGCGGGCAATCGGATGCGGTGTCGCGTGAGGTAGATGGTTGTCGACCAGGTGCCACTGAGCTCGAGGCTCTCCTCTGGCAGAACCGGAACCTCCGCAAGCATCAGCAGGAAGAGCCACCCGAGCCTTGAACTCAGTGGCACCTGGTCGACAACCGCCTCCGCATCCTCCGCCACGCTCTCCATCGCGCCATCGCTGCAGAAGACACCGAACTCCGCAACTCGCTCATCCGTATCGTATCCATACTCGCTAAATCTCCGTTCTAGAGCATGTAAGAGCCATGACTTCACATGTAGATTAGTAGGACGCTGGACAGTTCCTTCTGGCAGAAGAGAAGTCCGGCCCAACTTATAAACAAGTTAGGCACTTCGCTCTCCCACTGAGCTCGAGGCTCAGGCGGCTCTTCTTGCTGATGCTTGCAGAGGTCCCGGTTCTGCCAGAGGAGCGAGAAGACGATGCTGCGGGTGATGTTCCACGCCAAGAGGACACCGTGACTGTGTCGCTGCTATCGATGCTTGAGTGAGAGGTCGAGTCCGAAGAGAGCTTGGTTCCATGTGACTGGTCGGTCGAGCACGATTCGCCATTGGTCGAGCACGGGTCGCCATAGTCTGGAGCTGTGTTGGCACTACCAGAAAAGGTGGTGGTAGCTTTCGATGTCGTTGCAGCCGTGCACGCAGTACCGGAGAGCATGGTCGCCTCGACGCCAGAAGAAGTAGTGCACTGGGAGAACGCGCTACCATACACGGATAGTCACGTCGAGTGTTCGCAGAGTGATGAACATGCAGCGTTGTGTCGTGCTTGGCGCGTCGATGAGCACATGT
>JAADWH010000142.1:0-41471 GCA_023335995.1 Globisporangium nagaii
TCAGATAATGGTATTCGACGTGTGGACTGCTCGCACTGGCGCAGACAGCGGGTGTCGCTCATACAGCTGTTGTCTCCTTTCTTTGGCAGAAGACCCGTTCTTGGGAATCTTGTGATGCTGTTCACGTAGATGCCAATGTTAGCTATCTTACCAATGTTGTGCATCAATGTGAACCAACTTTGTCCACGTTTGTCAAAAAAATCACACAACTTCGTGTAAACCCGGGTAAAATTGGTATCTCTCTATCGGAGTGGATATTTTGCACCCAAATCGATGAGCTCCATTGACCTCGTAGTCCCGCCAGTCGCATCACCAAAATCCACCACCTGCCTGTGCCGCCTGCCTGTGCCGCCTGCCTGTGCCGTCTACCCTGCAACACCGCTGGTTCATTTCCCAAGCCGCCGCCAAGAAAGCACGGCACTACCGCCTCACTCAAGCGCCATTTTCGAGATATGCAGTCACGCTCCCTCGCCATCCTCCTCGTCACGCTCTTGCTCGCGCTCTCCCAGATCTGCGCCGAAGGTAAGTCGAGACACAACTCGACGCCAGACCACGGGGCGCCGAGCTCAGAAGACGCCAGCCCCGCTACCTCTGGAGGAACCTCGAGCACGGGAGCAGCCGCCTCAACGACCGGGAATGAACAAAACTCTGCCACCAACGACCGCCACTCGGGCTCCGAGCACGCCGAGTCGCCGTTCAGTTCCGACATCGTCTCGCCAGCGTCCACTCCGACTGGCGTGCCGACTCCAACTCCGACTCCGACCTCGGCGCTGAGGAGCGCGAGCAGCTCCGCTTTCGCCGCCAACGTGTGCGCGCCAGCACTCGCAGCGGTAGTGCTGCTGCTGTGGTAGAGAGGAGCGCTCTATCTTGTGATGGCAGCAGCATGGATAGATTGCAGATCAGTAATAATAAAGTGGATATCTCAAGCCCATGTGCTCAAAACTCCACCGTCGCATCGCGCACCGCCGCCTGCTCACACCTCGAGAACGAGCGTCCCGTCGCTATCGCGGTGGCTGACATGCGCCATCAGCACGAACGAGCACTGGCTAAAGTGCTCGCAGGAGCTTGTAATCACCGTAGTCTTTACTGCCGTCGCATCTTGTGGCAACCAGTTCGCGCAGCACTCAGCACAACCAAGGACACGAACGCGTTCAATAAAAAGCTGGTACATTCATTTTTCAATTACGTGCGTGTGGCGGAAGCCCGGTGATCCTCTGCGAGCGTTCTTCGCTACAGCCAGTCACCGTGCACACACATCCACGCGTCAGTCGCCATACAACAGCACTACGCGAAGCGACACGCTCAGTGCGCCGTGAAGCAACGCGAGCACCGATCACTGCGCAGCCTGTCCAAAGAGGCACTTACTAGCGCAGCATGCGGCGGTAGCCGCGCATCGGCGAGTCGTGGAGCGTGGTGGGCTCGACGGCGTTGCGGTCCTCGGCGGCCTCCCGGGCAGCCTCGACGTCCTCGGGCTTGGTCGGATCGATCACGCGGCCGTTCTTGAGCGTGTACGGGTCGTCCTTGAGCGGACTGGCGCTGGCGACGGCAAGCGCCGCGCAGACGAAGGACGCGAGCGCCACGAGGCGCAGCAGCGACACCATGTCCTGTCGCTCGTCGGGTGCTTGTTCTCTTGCGTCGGTTGCCTGCGGTGCGTGCAGCGAGTGCGGAAATGGCGCGGAGTCGGCGCGGAGGCTCAGGTCGTGTAAAGGAATGGGAGCGCAAAGAGAGTCGGATCAGCCAGGAAACCATCACTCTGTCCCTGCTCCTCTGTTTTACAGCCTGGAGGCTTTACTGGAGTTGATGATTGATTCTCGCTCGCCAGCTGAGCCTGGTTTTAACGGCTTCCGGTCGATGTGGCGGAGCAAAATGCCAGTTCAGTCTCGCGCTGTTTTCTGCCAATCACCACCATGAAACGCACCAAAGATCCACCGAGTTTTGGACCAATCGTGATCGGCGAGCTGGCGTCGACAATTGCTGGCACCTTGAAGGCGGCAGCTCGAAGAGCAGTACAGGCGCATCAGTGTTAGTCGCTTACACCCACCAGCAGCTCGCGCATCGTGACGAGGAGCGTTTCCGAAAAGCAGCTCGAGCGTGCGTCGACAGCGATGGAGTCACTCGCAGCGTCCAGGTGCTCGAGCCTACCCAAGAGCATGTGCTGCCGCTTTTTCCTGAATCCAAACTGCGGGTCTGCGTTCTCTGCTCTCCCAACATTCCTGCTCAACAGAATATGTCGATAGTCGCGTTTGCTGTCCTTGAACACTCGATCGGAATTCGGTGGCGTTCCGATCTCGAACAGCCACACACCAACCGACACCAACCGACACAATGACGCAATTGCTAAGTGGCAGAACGTGATCCAGAGACGGACACTCGGTCTTGAAGACACTCGCGCATGCTCTCTGCGGTGACGGCCGCCAATGCGAGCAGCGCGCGCGCCAGTCGTAGGCTCAACCGACCCAAGGCGCACGCGTCCACAGTCCGAGCTCTGCCCGGTAGCGCAGCACCAAACGCGGCGCACGACAGCGAAATGGCCGGCTCCCGCGCGACAGGAGACGCGATTGCAGCGCAGGTGCTGGAGGCAGCGACAGTCGAGCGGTGGGACGTGGTGCGCGCGCGACTGCTTGCCCGCGACAGCGTATCGCTACTGCTGCAAGGGAACCATCGCGCAGCAATGGGTTTGTTCGAGCACGCGGTGCACTCGAGCCACACGCGGTTGCTGGGCGAGCTGCTCGCGAGCGGACTCCACGAGCGATTCGAGCACAGCCAGCGGTTCCTTCACCAACTGGTGCTCGCGGTTGTCCGCGAAGGCGACGCGGAGATGCTGGCGACGGTGCTGCGGATAGCACGAGTGGACTTGGGAATACCGTTCACAGACGAGCAGCTAGCAGACTGTAGTCGCGCGCCAGAACCAGCGCCACTGCTGCTCGCAGTGGGACAAGACAACGAACAGATCATCGAACTGCTGCTCAGATACGGCGCGGATCCGAACGCTGTGTGCAGCAGCGCGGAGAACTGGAGTGCGCTGCACATCGCAGCGGAATGGGGCAACAGCGCCGTGATAGCTCGGCTGCTGCAGGCAGGAGCGAACGCTGAGACTCAGTCCTCTGAGGGCGACACGCCGCTGCACACCGCCGCAAAGAACGGCCACAGCGCCGCGGTGGACGTGCTCATCCGCGCCGGCGTCGACGTGAACGCGCGGAACGGAGGCGGTCTCACGCCTCTCCACATTGCCGCCGTCGAAGGCTCAACAGACGTCATGGCGACGCTGCTTCAACACGGCGCGCTCGTGGACGCTCGCGATGACAACGGCTGCACGCCGCTCCACCTTGGCGCGTTCTTCGACGACAACGGCGCGCGATTCGCCAGCAGCATAGAGGACACGCAGGTCACGGTCGTGAAGCTGCTGCTGAGGCATGGCGCGGACGCTGGCGTTCGCGACGGAGAGGGCAACTCGGCGCTGCAGCGCGCGCGGATAGACAAGTACGACGTGATCGCGGACGTGCTGACAGATCATCTCGAGCGACAGAGACGAGCAAGCACCAGGCGTCGTGTGTGAGTGGCCAGAATTGGCAGGTGTAGTGGTGTGTGATACGATGTGTGTGATGTAAGGTGTGTGACGCAATGAACAGCCTCGCGTTTTGACGATGATCTGTCGCGCGTTGGTTATGCAACAGGGGCAAGGCGCCATGCTCAGTGCGAGGTGGGGTCCGGGAGTGAGAGCCTCGGTGTCGTTTGACAGAGTGAGGCAACTTGAAGCACAATTTCAACCAATGAGGAGCTCTGGTGAGCTCAAACCCATAATTTAAGCCAACCAAGTCGTCCGAGCGAATCGAAAGGATTTGCCAAGAGCGAACCCATTCCAAAGAGCATTCTGCCAGAAAGCCCCAGCACTTCGAGCAGCACGCTTCGACACATGACGCCGTCGCGCTCTCTGCTCACCGCCTGCAGCAGACCAAGCCTACCGCTGACCGCAGCGTTCGTCGTGTGCAAGCAGCGCGCGGGACTCGACGCGCTGGCGCCGACCGTCAGCGCGTTCATCGACCCGCCTGTGCGCCGGCGCTGGACCATCGAGCGCGCGTGCGAGCGCAACGACCTCGATCTTCTCCGGCGCCTCATCGACCACGAAGCCGCGAATCAGTATCCGCAGCTCTACCGCTCGCACGCGTTCAGCAGAGCGCTGGTGCACGCCGTGAAGCACAACAGTGTCGAAATGGTCGCGTGTCTGTGCGCGTACTGTCCGCGTGGGTACGCTGTTCCAGGAATGGCAGAGGCTGCGATGCTGGGCAAAGTGCACCTCATGGAGTTGCTCGTTACGAGCTGTGAAGCCATCGAGGCGCTCCCAATCTACGCCGAGAGCGCTGCACAGGCGGGCCATCTGGACGTACTCCAGTGGCTCAAGCAGCACGACCCGCAGGCGGATCACCACCTCATCGCTTCGATCAAGAACGCTGTGCTGGGCGGCCACTTCACAGTTGTCGAGTGGCTCCATGCGAATGTCGAGCGAAGTGACGTTCACGGAGAGGCCGAGTTCGCAGCGCTGCGAAGTGCAGTGACAACAGGGGATCTGGACATGCTTCGGTACCTCCACGACGACCAGGGCTACAGATTCGTGCGGCACACGTTCCATCTCAACGACGCTGTACGTTCCGGGAACCTTGAAATTCTCCAGTGGCTGTATGATCACGACTACAGAGACGTCAGTCACACTGCGATCCACGACGCAGCGGAGCGAGGGCTCACGGCCGTTGTCCAGTGGTTGATCGATGGGAGACTGGTAGAGAATGGCTACGACGGCGCGTTCGTGAAGGCAGCGGAGCAGGGGCACCTCGAGGTTCTGGACCTGCTGGTGGACAAGGTGTCCGCGAAGCTGTACCTTGAGAAAGCGCTGAGTGGTGCTGCGTCGAATGGCCATCTGACTGTCGTCCAGCGACTGGTCTCGGAAGCAGCTCCGGTACAAGCACGTACGATCGCGTCGCCGCTTTGAAACGCGCTCTGGCTGGTGCTACTTCAAGTGGCCACCACGAGATCGTCCAGTGGGTCTTCGCGAGTGCTGGCGAGATGCATCGAGGCATGGAGGCATTCTCGAGCGACTTTGCTTACGCGCACCAAGTGGTGCTCCCTATCGCGGCGTCGAACGGGAACCTGGACGCCGTCCAGTGGCTCTTTCGCCACCTGCGCGGACTCGCTCCGTATCCGGACATAGCGGAAGCGGTCGCAGTCAGCAAGGCAGCCGGGAACGGTCACGTCGCGATCGTCGACTGGCTCCACGCAAACCACCAAAGCAAAAGCAACAAGCCGATATACGACATCACACTGGCCGCGGAGAGTGGTCGCCTCGAGCTCGTCCAGTGGATGGAGGAGAACTCGAATGTCAACTACAGCGAGCACATAACGAGCAATGTGGCAGCAAACGGTCACCTGGAGATGCTGCGCTGGCTCCACGACAGCGTCCCGTTTTACACATACTGCACATTCCTCAGCAGCGCGATGGACGCGGCGGCTGAGAACAACCACCTCCGCGTCGTCGCGTGGCTCCACAGAAACCGCACGGAAGGCTGCACGACCAAGGCGATGGACGCTGCGGCGTCGCTGGAAATGGTCGAGTGGCTCCATGCGAACCGCGCCGAGGGCTGCACCACCGATGCCATGGGCAACGCCGCGAAGCGAGGGGACTTTGACACGCTGCTGTTTCTGGATGCGAACCGCAGTGAGGGCTGCACGATCCAAGCTGCTCACGACGCGCACGCGAATGGGCATGTCATGATCGTCGAGTGGCTGCTGGAGAAGCTTCGACGAGACATCGGCGCGGACTTCTCGTCGCACTTGCTCCAAGAGTACCGAGCCACCTGCCAGTATCTCCGTTGAGAGAGGCGCAAGAGCTTCGTGTGGCTCCTCAGCTCACATGGTTATGTAGGTACTAAATGCCATTCCTCTCGCCTCGCTTCTCTGCGTGATGTTGGTTGTCCGGAGGTGATCATACTCCACACAGCATACACACGCGAACTCGAAGCGTCGGCTCGCTCGTTGGGCCACAACAACAGCACTCGCTAGTCACAAAAGAAAGCCTCCAGCAGCCAAAGAGCTGGTCGTCCGCATCCGCTTCTGCGATCCCAGACAGCTCCAGATCTATGGCTTCTGCGGATGCACCGAAATCGGGATTTGCCTGTGTCAACTCTATGGACACGTTTTGCTGCGAGCTCGTCAGATCCAGATGGGTCGTCACATCGGGAGTATTAATCTGTGCCCCCCTGGATGCAAAGCCTCGAAAGCGCTCTCCACATGTCAACCAGCTCTGGCGTCTGTCTGCGCTGTCGTTCGCTCTCACCATCGCTGTTAAGTTCCGACATGGCAGCCTCGCTATACGATTGGGTTGGCGATCGCCTCGCTCTCGATGACTGCAGTCACGATGGACTCGGTCCCTGTGATCCAGTCGAATCTTCACCCACACGCGTCCTCGCTCTTGATGGAGCGAGGTGGTCGCGGATCAGCGCTTTTGTTTCCTAGGCGTAGCTGCTGAGCTTCGTCTGACTCTAGCAAGCCATCAACACGATGTGGCCTGGCGTCTGCCAACAGATCATCGGGGAGTGCAACAACCGGACGCCGTGCCTTGAAGTCGCTCGCATCTGTTTCAGCGGAACTCGCGACGAACCCGTTCCGCTAGATCTGTTAACCAGATCCGGCGGATTGATCTCGCGCGCGCGAAGCTCGCCGAGCGTAAGCTGAGCTCACTTTGCAACTCGCGCTCTACCAGTCAAGCGACGGAGCTCCATTCTCAACCTGTCTCCACACAACAGTCTGAGCCCCGAAGCCCACGATGAAGCTGATCAAAGTCGCCGCCGGGCTGCTCTTCTTGTTGTCTGTGAGCAGCGCCACTGGTTTCGCGCAGCGCGACACCGCTGGGAACCTGCCCTTGGCTCCAGCGAACATCCTCGTGAGACAGCGGAACCTGCGCGTAGCCTCTGCTGAAGTTGCTGCTGCTGCTGAGTCGACGACCGAGAGCGTCAACTCGTTGACGTTTGAGACTCTGAACGAAGACGCTGAAGCCGAAGAAGACTCGGCCGAAGGCGAATCGGAATCGCGAGCTATCAAGAAGACCGCGAAGCCCAAAGCTACGGTAGCGAAGCCAGCAGCCACCGCCAAGCCTACTGCGACTCCGAGCGCAGCAAGCGACAAGAAACCCGCCGCTCCTGCAGCTCCAGTCGTCTTGCCAGTTCCTGCAGGTGGAACCCAAGTCACCCCAGCGCCAGCTCCAGCACCAGCGCCGAAGCCTAGCTCGACTACGAAGACTCCGGCGCCTTCGACACCACTCGCCCCTGGAGCTTCAGCTTCATCGACTCCAGCGCCGAAGGCTCCGACTCCCTCAGCCTCAGAAGCGAAGACCCCAAAGCCGTCGACACCGTCAGCTACGCCTTCTCCGGCACCGGGATCTGCAGGCAGCACAGGCGAGGCTCTGCCAGGGACGCCTGGCGCTCCGCAGCCGTCGTCGTCCAAGAAGACTGCAACTCCAGCTCCAACGAAAGATCCACTCGATGACGGCAGTGGTGGTGATGCGCCATCGCCAGCTCCGACGACGAAAAAATCGGGGCGACCAACTCCAGCTCCTGCTGGCGTCGACGACGACCTCGCCACTGACGACGCGCTGGCTCAACCTACGAGACGCCCCAGCTCCAGCGCCACCGACATCAACTCTGGATTCGATGACACGGCGACAGGACTCACTCCTCCATCATCACCAGGTCGCTTCTCCTCGCTCGATATCCCATCGACTATCGACAGCGTGACGAACCTCGTCAACACAGTCACGAAGGCACCAACCAGTGCGCCGATCACTGACGGAGCGACTGGGTTGACTCCGAGCTCCGTTGCGGAATCTGAGATAGGCTTGAGCTCCGATGCAACATCGCTCGCAGGCTCGGCCTCAGGCTCGTCGACTACGGATCTATTTGCTAAAACGGAAGCGCCGATCGACCCAACAGCGGCAACAGAAAGCGAGACAACGACCGAGACGGACGCGACATCGGATCTCATTGTGACTGACGTTGATGAAGTCGAGGAAGACGTGATGCCGAAGCCAAAGACGAAGGCGACGACGACGTCAGCGGCAGGCAAGAAGACTGAAGCACCGGTGGACGAGCTCACCGACGACGCGCTCATCACGGACGACACTGAGATCGTAGAGGACGTGACGCCGAAGCCAAAAGCCAAGACTGCCAAGACTCCAGCCAAGACTCTCGCCAAGAAAACCGAGGCGCCGGAGCTCGAGCTCGAAGATCCTACCGACATCTTTGGCTCCAGCGAGTCCGCATCTTCTACCTCGGACGAGACTGAGACCGAAGCAGACGAGACTCCGAAGCCAAAGGCGAAGGTCGCGAAGACTGCCGTGAAGAAAACTGCAGCGCCAGCAGTCGAAGAAGACGAAGTGCTGGAGCTGGAAGAGGTAGACGAAGAGGATCTCGAGATCGAGTCGTTGCCGACTCGAAAGCCCAGCGCGTTGTAAGTCAGAGTCGACTACTTCAGCGGACCCTTGCGTGTTGAGTGAGTTGTTAGCAGTTGATCCAAAAGCCCTCTCCAAAGACAAAGGTTGTTTGTCCACTATCAGCAAGTTCGAAGCCTGCGTGTCGTTTGACTGAATCGCAAAGAGTCGCTCACGACTTTTTGTGAGAGCTTCGCCTGCGGTTGCTGGTGTTGGCGACCATGAAGCCATGCGAGAGAGAGAGAGAGAGAGAGAGAGAGAGGGAGAGCTTCAGTTTGTGTGAAAGAGAGAGAAGAGAGAGATCTTTTGGAACAAAGGAGACGAACGCGAGACAGACACTTTTCAGACAAGTCCGTCGGCAAATCCCGTTCTCCACCACCAAAAACACAGCCGCGTGCTCGAAGCGATCTCGCGCTTGGCACGCGGCTCTTTGCCTGAAAAAAAGATCTGCTGTTCGTATGGGCAGGGAGGGTTTGGCGACTTTCGCCTTGGAGACAGGAAACAGAGTCGCTAAAGCGCGGCTCAGCTGGTCAGTGACGCCATCGCTCGCTTCACGCGCGCTTCGTCATGATGTCATCTCAACAGTCGGCCCATCCCCTTCATGATGTCATCGGGAGGCGTTGTTTTCGGCAGCTGCCTCAATTCGTCGAATGAGCCGTAAAGAGGCTCTAACTCGGCAAATATGCCGCGAAGCGACCAAAGCGCGGCGCGCTCCGTGAACACCGAGAGACCAGCACTCTGCACTCCCGCGTGTTTTTATTCGCCTTTTTCCCCGTCCAATAGATAAATGAGTGACGCAGCAGGAATCTAATCTTTTTGGCGAGCGTCGCGCGACGGCGAGACGACCTCGCCCCCACCAGTTCGAAATCTGCTCCCGAGCGCCCGAGCAGCTCCCGACGCAACGGCGACAAGAACGAGAGCAGGATGGTGGACCTCAAGCCCGGCGTGAAGCGCCTGATCAGCTGGAAGGAGATCCGGGAGCACGCGACGCCCGCGACCGCGTGGATCGTGATCCACCACAAGGTGTACGACATCTCCAAGTGGGAGTCACACCCGGGCGGCTCCGTGATGCTCACGCAGGCTGGCGAGGACGCCACGGACGCCTTCGCGGTCTTTCACCCGTCCTCGGCGCTCAAGCTGCTCGAGCAGTTCTACGTGGGCGACGTGGATGAGGCGTCCAAGGCCGAGATCGAGGGCGAGCCGGCGACCGACGAGGAGCGCGCACGCCGCGAGCGCATCAACGAGTTCATCGCGTCGTACCGGCGTCTGCGCGTCAAGGTCAAGGGCATGGGCCTCTACGACGCCAGCGCGCTGTACTACGCGTGGAAGATCGTGAGCACGTTCGGCATCGCGGTGCTCTCGATGGCGCTCTGCTTCTTCTTCGACAGCTTCGCGGTGTACATGCTCGCCGGTGCCGTCATGGGGCTCTTCTACCAGCAATCCGGCTGGCTTGCGCACGACTTCCTGCACAACCAGGTGTGCGAGAACCGCACGCTCGGCAACTACATCGGATGCCTCGTGGGTAACGTCTGGCAGGGCTTCAGCGTGCAGTGGTGGAAGAACAAGCACAACCTGCACCACGCCGTGCCCAACCTGCACAGCGCGCGCGACGAGGGCTTCATCGGCGACCCGGACATCGACACCATGCCGCTGCTGGCTTGGTCCAAGGAGATGGCGCGCAAGGCGTTCGAGTCGGCGCACGGCCCGTTCTTCATCCGCAACCAGGCGTTCCTGTACTTCCCGCTGCTGCTGCTCGCGCGCCTCAGCTGGCTCGCGCAGTCGTTCTTCTACGTCTTCACTGCCTTCTCGTTCGGCATCTACGACGACGTGGAGTTCAAGGCCGGCGAAAAGATCGGTCTGCTCCTGCACTACGCGTGGCAGCTCGCGATCCCGTACTTCTGCGGCATGAGCGTCTTCGAGGGCGTGGCGTACTTCCTCATGGGCCAGGCGTCCTGCGGCTTACTGCTGGCGCTCGTGTTCAGCCTCGGCCACAACGGCATGTCGGTGTACGAGCGCGAGACGAAGCCGGACTTCTGGCAGCTGCAGGTCACGACCACGCGCAACATCAAGTCGTCGGTCTTCATGGACTGGTTCACGGGCGGCTTGAACTACCAGATCGACCACCACCTGTTCCCGCTCGTGCCGCGCCACAACCTGCCGAAGGTCAACGTGCTCATCAAGTCGCTCTGCAAGGAGTTCGAGATCCCGTTCCACGAGACCGGCTTCTGGCAGGGACTCTACGAGGTCGTGGACCACCTGGCCGAGATCAGCAAGGAGTTCGTGACCGAGTTCCCCGCGATGTAAGCGAGTCCCCGAGCGAGCGAGTGATGGCGACGCGCTGGCGGCTGTCCTGGCTGTGAGAGGCTGCTGGCGCGCGCTGTCCATCGCCTCTCGGTCTCATCGCCAAACCTGCATGTATCGAAAACAGTTGGCCATCGTTCCGCACACGTTTGGTCCAACCAACAACGCTCTTAATTGCCACAGATAATGAATTCTCAGGAATCAAACGAAGAAAAGATGCCTTCATTCTGCAGATCTGTCAGCACCGCTGGTGATAGACAACGAAAGGGCGAGCGAGAGAGAACGCAAGCGCCGCACTTACATGGCATCACCTTATCGCTCGTGCTCCTGGCGTCCAGAGCCAGCTTGTGCTCCTCTCGCTCACAGGTAGCGCAGCTGCGGACGCGGCGGCGGCGGCGCCGGTTGGTCGCGCTTCTCGTCGCCGTCCGCGGCGAAGTAGAGCTGCAGCGTGAACGTCTTGCCGTGCTTGTCCCAGTTGCTGAAGAACTTGCCCTCGCTCTTGTCTACCTCGAGGTTCGGGATCTTGAACGCCACGGTCTCGTACGGTTCGCACGCGAACAATAAATACTGGAAGTTCTTGTCCGGCGCCTCCACTTTCTGCTCGAACGCCGACATGAACCGGTGGCGCGGCTGCAGCTTCGGGTCGTGGTCCGGATACGCGATCTGGAAGAGCAGGATGCGCGCGCCAGAGTCCGGGTCCTTCTGCTTCGTCACCTTGTAGCCCGGTAACCCGATCTTCAGCGCGCGCGGTCGCGCCGCCGCCGCCGCCGCTGCCGCTTTCGCCGCCAGCATGTTCGCCGCCGAAGCCGAGTGCGCGGCGTCCGATGCCTCTTTCGCGGCGCGACGCGCCAGGTTCGTCTGGTGCCGCTTGCCCTGCGTGTGTGCGAGATAGTTCCCCTCGTTATTGTGCAGCGTGAGGCACAGCTTGCACTCGTACGAGCCCAGGTGGTTCTTCATGAAGTACGGATCCTTCGCGAGATCCACGGTCTCGAGCGCGAGCTTGCGCAGGCGGTCGCGGCGGTCGACGTTCGACTGCGACTCGGACGCGACGCCGCCCGCGCCTGGCTTCGACCCCGCGCGGTTCTGGAAGTCGATGCCGCCGCGCAGTGACAGGTGCACGCTGACGCTCGCGCCATGCTCGAGCCGGTAGTCGCTCAGCAGCGCGCGGTCGTCCGCGAGCAGCGCCGTCCCGAAGCGCAGTTTGAGCGCCTCTGCGGGGATGCGCGTGGCGCTCTGCACCGCGCGCTTGAGCTCCGCGACGCTCTGGTGGCCTGCGCAGCGCACCGTGTGCAGCACGTTGTCTGGCGCGCGCACGAACAGCTCCATCGCGATCGCCATCTTCCTCCTCGTCGTCGACTTGGCGCTTTCTCTCTCTTTTGGATTGTTCGCGACGACTGCCAGAGATTTTTGACTCTCTTAAGTGATCATCTGTATTAACAAGCAAATGCGATACCAGCCAGAGTTGGTCGAAATCGAGCCATCTGTGCGGACTGCTGGGACTTTGTGCGGGTGGTGTATTAGAAACTGGCAGATGCAGGAGTTCTGGGCATGAGGGTGGGTATACAGAGGAGCGATGCGCGTTTCGGTATGGCGATCGCATAACAAACAGGTTGGCGTGCGAATGAGGGTGAGGGTGGATAGAGGCTTCTGGCTCGCTCGCTGGCGCTTCGCGGTCCGCATTCGGGTCTCGTCACAGCTCTCACAGATCCATGTCTTCGATCTCGTTGTTGTTGAGTCCTCCGCCGCCGACGACTGCGGACGCGCCGCCGAAGCCCTGTGCGGCTCCCAAGTTGCTCTGCTCGACGTGCTGGAACCCCATCTTGCCTGGATCCTGGAATGCCTCGGGCTTCGGGGACCCGACGTTGAGGATCACCCACACAGGGTCTCCGAAGAATCCGTGCGGGCTGCGCAGACGCCAGCTGCCGGCGTACGACCCCATGGCTGCAGGCATGCACAGCGACGCGTGGACATCTATTCTCTGCTGCGGCGCGGCGCTCACCTGGATCTGCTGCGGGCCGTTGAAGCTCTCGCCCTGTGCAAACACCAGGAACGTCTCGTCCGGCCACGCGTGCTCGCCCGTGTTCACAAAGCTCCAGAGCTGGAGAGCGCACAACGAATATTAACAAATCGTCAGCACCGCGATATTCTCACATCCAAATGGGCACACCACAACACACGCAGTAGCTCAGCACGACGCACCATGTTCACAGTCGCGTTCGGCGGGAAGAGCGCGCTCTGCGACGGCGTCAGGTCGCTCACGAACTGCGCCTTGTGCTCCACCATCTGGTTGCTGCTGCCGCCGCCAACCTGCTCGTCGTCGCCTTCCATGTCCAGATCATCTTCCTGTCGGTCGCTGCTGCTCGTGTACAGCGCCTCGTCGTCGCGCTGACTACGGTTGCCGTACGCCGCTTCTTGCGCTTCCATGGTCACCAGGTAGTTGTTCACCGCGACCTCCACGTTCCAGTTGGAGGACTCGAGGAAGAACGTGGCCGTGTCGTGGTCGAGCTCCAATAAATACGCAAACTGGTCCACGAGCTCGTCGTGGTCGCTCGTCGTGATGCTCTGGAACATCTGCAGCAGCTCGTCCGCCATCGTTGCGCTGTGGGTGGGTGAGTCAGCGACGTGGTCTCCCGCCTTCATGAGCAGCAACAAAAGCCAAATGGACAGCACATTCCGCCACACAGATCAACTGTCTGAGCTCTCTCTCCAAGCAGCGCATACAGACACAGTATCTGCATCACAGTGCAGCGCACAAGTGTGCCTTGTCGCGTCGCGGACGCACCTGTGGCTTGTGTGGCGCTTGGGCTCTTCGCGCGCTGCCGCTGGTCTGCTGCTGGTCTGCTGCTGGTCTGCTGCTGCGACTTTGTCGAGTGAGCTTTTCGCGTGTCTGTTCTTGACTGTGGAAAGAAATGTTCTCAGACGAAACCGGTAGCCTACTTTGTCTATACCGACTGCTGTCAGTTTTGGGTTTCAAGAAAACCGAGCAGTCGAGGCATCCGGTATACCGGTCTCCCAGCAAGCGACCTCACACTTTCGTGCGAACATCGCACCGGCATATCCACGCACCAGCATCCCAGCGCACATCGACTCGAGCACGACAGCGCTCGCACGCTCTTCTGCGCAAACCACGCCAGCCATGTGATCGTGACGAGCATGGCAAGGACGGCGTCGGAGCCAAAGCGGACACAAGATAAGCTCGAGACAGGCAACGCCGTCCAGTCCTCCGGAAAGTCGATTTGCAGCAACCGCTCTTCAACTTGGCTGGCCAATCATCGTCGGGCTCTTCTTACGCGAACTGAAAAGGTGAAAATCGGCAAAAGGCTCGCAAGAAGACGAGCAAATCCCATTTAGAACCGCTACGAGGACTGCGCAGTCTGATCCCTCGCTCCCACGAGCATACATTTCGCCTGCTGCGTTCCGTTTTGGCGAACGCTGGCTCAGACGAGCACCAAGGTAGCCAATTGAAACCAATATCGAATCTGAAGATGCCTCGAACCGACCAATCACGTACAGCGACTCGTCTGATGCGCTCACCTCGCAAAACGAGCGACAGCATCCAGGACGAATCCAGGTCCACTTTCGCGCTGGAAGGTCGCCAGCGCAAACGATGGCGACTGTCCGCGGCAGCATAATAACGGCCGGCCGGCTCTCGGATACGCGCGGCGCGGCCGCGCTTCCCGCGACGGCGGCGCTGGATACGCCCGCGCAGCGCAGCGCACACTTCCACTTTCGCCGCCTGCCCGACAGCAGCACCAGCAGCAGCTCCAAGCGACCACCTCCGCCACCACTCGTCCGAGATGTCCATGCTGCGCGCATTCCGCCCCGCCGCTGCTGTCCGCCAGCTCCGAGTGCCGACGCAGAGCAGCCGAGCGCTGGGCACCAAGGCCGCGGGCACGCCGATCGTCAACTCGCACAACGAATGGGACCCGCTGGAAGAAGTGATCGTCGGCAGAGTCGAGGGCTCGACGATCCCCGAGTGGCACGTCTCGGGCAAGGCTGTGTGGCCGAGCAAGTGGTGGGACATGTACAAGACCAAGAGCGGACAGCCGTTCCCCAAGGAGCTCATGGAAGGTGCCGCAAAGGAGCTCGACTACCTCGCGCAGGTGCTAGAGGGCGAAGGTATCACGGTGCGCCGCCCGGAAGCGCGCGACGACTACTTCAACAAGCCTGTGGAGACGCCGGACTTCAAGAGTAAGTCGCAGCTCTACGCCGCGATGCCGCGCGACATCCTCATCGTCTTTGGTAACGAGATCCTCGAAGCGCCGATGGCTTGGCGCTCGCGCTACTTTGAGTTCCGCCCGTACCGCAAGCTCATCAAGGAGTACTTCCAGGTTTGTGTGCTGCATCCGATGAGAGCGGTGCATGCTTCCAGTGACAATGTGTGCTGACGAGAATGCTGCTTATGGTGTTTGCAGAAAGGAGCCAAGTGGACGGCTGCGCCAAAGCCGCAGATGAGTGACGAGCTCTACAACGAGGACTGGCAGGCGGAGAGCGGAGCGTTCAACGTACGTTTTCTCTCTTGATCTCGTTCTTCGCACACACCGTTATCTGAACCATGGCATTGACGCCTCGCTGTGGCTTTGGTACTGTGTAACCTCAGTCGGTCGTGACCGAGTTCGAGCCGACGTTCGACGCGGCCGAGTTCACGCGCATGGGTCGCGACATCTTCACGCAGCGCAGCCAGGTGACGAACCAGTTCGGCATCGACTGGCTGCAGCGCCACCTGGGGGACGACTACAAGATCCACACCTTGGACTTCCAGGACCGCAACGCGATGCACATTGACGGCACGTTTGTGCCGCTGATGCCCGGGAAGCTCTTGGCGAACCCGTACCGCCCATGCATCACTGGTCGCCCCGTGAAGACGTACGCGTACAAGGACAAGGAGTACGAGTACCGCTTGCCGGAGATGTTCAAGGGCTGGGAGGTGTTTGTCGCGCCGGAGCCGGAGCTCTCGGCGTCGCACCCGCTGTTCTTCACGAGCCCGTGGACCGCGACGTGCAACGTGCTGGTGGTGCGTCCGGGAACCGTGGTCGTCGAAGCTCACGAGAAGCGCGCGCAGCAGATGTTCAAGGACTGGGGCTTCGAGGTCATCCCCGTGCCGTTCCGCAACTTCATGCCGTTCGGCGGCTCCTTCCACTGCGCGACGTGCGACGTCCGCCGAACGGGCACGCTGCAGTCGTATTTTTAGACAGGTCAGCGCAGAGAGCGAGCGACGGTGTGCCGAGCACTGGTGCATGAGCTAGTGCTGTTGACTGCCACACTGCCGCTCTTTAGAAAGCGTCCTCTCAGTGGCCGAGCGGACGCTATATGCTTGCACGTTACCCAAATACAAAGAGTGCATTTCGCTTCTGGGGGAGGATGGCTCGCTGTAGTCGCAGGATGTGGACAACGTGTGTGTGTGTGTGTGTGTGTGTGTGTGTGACAAAAGTGAAGCCATTTTGCTGCAAGTGGCCGTATACTTGCATCGCTTCGAGTACGCAAATTCAAAAACACCCTGGTTGACATCATTTTTGAAACTATTGTGTCCTCTGCGGTGGATCGCGCCACTTCGACCGTCACTCCGATACCGTAAACTACGCGGAAGGGCAAGGGTTTCAGGATCTGCCGCAAGATATACCGTAGTCTTCACAGCCTCACTTTCCTTCGCCGTTCTCCCAGTGAACACTCACGCAATCATTTATCTTCGCTCACTATCTGTAGTTTACAATCGAAACATTCGTTCGACCATCACTCCGCAGTCGTGGATCTCGGCTGCGAACGTGAGGAAAAACCTATCAAAAAGGGGGCGAAAGCGCGAAAAACCAGCGCCAAGGAGCGCCAGCCGCCGCCACCACAAAGCGACCGCCGCTTCTATCGCCCGCCCGCCGCCCGCCTTCCCCCCGCCTTCCCCCTCTTGCTCGCCGCCGCTGCCATCGTGGGTCGCAGTCGCCAGCTCTCCGCGGGGGAACCCACTACCACAGCCGGCACCGGTGCGTACGCTCGCGCTCGCTCTCTCTCTCGCTCGTTCTGCCTGCGCGCCCGCTGCCGCCCTCCGCGCACCACCCGCATGCCGCACGCCGCGTCCACGTGTCCACTGCGGGAGAAGGGGGAAACCTCTGTAAAGTGCGGTTTCGGCGCCATGTCATCCCTCCCTCCCCTCCCCGCCATATTCAATAATAATCATGGCGCTGGCGGCGAAAAACTCCATTCATGAATATGGCGGAAGTGGGTGAACATGCGTGGCGCTGCGTGCACTGCGGGCGTGCAGTGTGCACGGAGAGGAGACGCGCGGACGACGGTGAGCTGACTGACTGACTGATTGACTGTGTGCTTGTTTATGGCGCGCGCAGATGAACCAGCCGAGCCACAAGAGAATCAGTCTGTTCTTCATGTACGTCGCGCCGCACCCGCCACAGACCTTCCCACTCGACTCGCCTGCTGGTTACTTGCGTGCTGACGAGTGTGTGTGTGTGTTGATGCGCATGCAGTTGGTAACGATGGCGTCCGAGACAGAGGATGCGCCTTCGAGCGTCGCGCTCGTGAGCTCCATCCGCGACAGGATTGTCGAATACAAGACGTTCTTGCTACGGTATGTGGCGCTGTGGATCGCGACGACGCGCTCGAGTACTGTCGTGATGGAGAGCCTGACGCTTTGCTCGTGATCGTGTGATGGGACTTGCAGGCAGCTGATGGAGCAGCGTGACGCGTTGGTGGCGGTTGACAGTGGTGTAGGAGCCGAGAACGAGCGTGGAGAGAGAGAAGAAGAAGAAGGAAGCAAAGACGAGAAGAAGAGCAACGATTCAGCAGCAGCAGTCGCAGCGGGCGAGACGTTAGAAAGCGCAGATGCCGAGGCGAACGGTGCGCAGAGCGCTGACAGCAATGGGAAACCAGACGACGCGAACTCGGACGCAGTGGTCAGCGACAGCGACTCGAGTGCAGTATCGGTGTCTCTTCCGGCGTCGACGTCGAGTGTAGGTGCTGCTGCTGCTGCTGTTGGTGAATCCCAGCCCAGTCGACACAGAGACACGAACGGGCGTGGAGTGGCGAGCAGGAAGACAGAGACCGAGCGCGTGAGCGACGACACCAAGAAGAAAGCAGAGAGCGGAGACGACCCTGCTGACTCGGGTGCTAGCGCTGCGATGTCGCCGACATTCGCGAAGCGACGGACGGCGGACGAGTCCAGTTCCGGTGCGAAAGACGCGAAAAGCGGTGGGGTCACAGACGACAACGTGGACAGGAAGAAGCGATCTCGAGAAAACTCGGCAGCAGATGCCGCATCCGTTCTGGAGAAGCGACCTGCTGCGAAGCGGGTCGTGCGGACGTCGATCCCGTCGAGAAAGTACTTGGACGGCTCGCAGCATCGCCACGGGCAGGAGTTTTCTGGGACGGCAGGCGGACAGCCGATGCTGATCTCGTCGAGCGAGACCGACGCGCACCACGACTCTGCAGACGGACCGAATGTGCAGCCACACCATCGGTCCGCACCTCGCGAGCTGTCGATGGAGCAGATCCACGGCGACTTCGAGAAGCGGCTGCGGGACTCGGTGCGCATTTCCAGAGAAGTGGGCTCGCGCAGCCTCTCGATGACACGGAAGCGACAGCTGCCTCGACTTTCGACTCCGTCGCGACAGAAGAGCCACTGGGACTATCTGCTCGAGGAGATGAAGTGGATGGCGACGGATTTCTCGCAGGAGCGGAATTGGAAGCGCGCGATGCAGTACCACCTCGCGAAGGACGTGATCGTCGCGCAGAATGCTGAGAGGGTTCGGCAGGAGAAGGAGAATCGGCAGCTCGCTCGCGAAGTCGCACTGCAGGTGTCGACGTTCTGGCGGACGATGGAGCGAATCGCTGCGCGATCTCGTGTCCGGTTTGAGTCAGGCGGGAGTGGTGATGTCGGCAAAGACAGCGAATTGTCAGCTGTCACGAAGGACATGGAGGCAATAGACGAGAATGCAGAGAAGCAGTCGGCAGGTGTGAACGGCGACGAGAGTGGCGTGACGTTGAAGTTCAAGAAGATCGAGGTCGAGAGCGGTCCGACGGAAAAGAAGTGCATCGCGTCTGCGAAGGAGAAGATGAAGCGAATCGTGGCGGCTGGACGGAAGGGTCGAGAAGCGCTGCTCTTCGAGGCTGAGAGCGAAGAGCCGAGCTCGTCTCCACGAGAAGCCGCGATCCAAGAAGTCCAGTCGAGATCTAGCAACGTGAACGGCAGTCGGACGATTCTGGCAGCTTTCCAGGTGATGGCGCTGCGATGGATGCTCGAGCTCTACACCGCGGGACTGAACATGTTCGTGAACGATCAGCTCGGGATGGGCAAAGCAGCCACTATTTCTGCGTTCCTCAGCCTTGTCAGCGTGCTCGATGCCCAGTCCTCGCCGCCAGCGAGCAAGTCGAGCGAGCGCGACGAGTTCGCCGGTCCTCACCTACTTATCGTGGCGGAAGAAGAACTGCACAAGTGGCAGTTCAACTTGCGCGTCTGGCGTCGGCAGTGGCGAGTTCAGCTGTACGAAGGAACGGCTGGGTACCGAAAACAGCTCCAGCGCGAGTGGAAGAAGAAGGTGTCGTCGTCTGCCGAAGCACAGTTCCTGAACTACTCGGAAGGGGACGAGCTCTGGGAAGAAGAGAACCAGCCGGTGTTCTGCGTGCTGTGTCCCGTGAGCGCGTTTGCTGAAGACCACGACGACTTTGTCCAGTTCGACGACTGGCAAATGCTGGTGGTCGAGAACGAGTTCGACGACCTGTTTGAAGACCCGAAGATCCTCGCTGCGCTGAAGCACATTCCCCAGCAAAGTCGCCGGATCCTCTGCAACGGCCGATCTGTCGAGAACTGGAAGAGTCTCTCGTTACGAAATCAGTATGCGGAGTTCCTGCTGCGAGATGGCTCTGATGCGGAGAGCGACGAGTGGAGTGGAGACGTCTGGAGCCAGCGCCTGCTGCTTCACAAGTCGAGTGCAGCGCACGCGATGCAGTTGTGCGGGAAGCCTTCCAGCGCGGTGGCGTCGCTGCTCAAGTCTGCCCAGCAAGAGAGCCAGAGCCATGTGAGCGCGCTGCTTGTTGCCATGTACTGCCTCGGACTTCGACGCGTGCGCAGTGAAGTGGAGCCGCAGTTGGGGAAGATCGAGGAGCAAAGCATCAGCTGCAAGCCGAGCGGGTCACAGATGACGCAGTACCGGAATGCGATCAGCGGCTTCGCGACATCAATCTCGACGATGAACGAGCGCGAAGAGCGTCTCGAGATGTGGCTGCACCTGTTCCTGCGGCTTCGCGTGATATGCAACTGCGTCGACATCGTGCACGACCTCGACAAGCTCGCTCTTGCAGACATGCGCGTCATCGCCAGCTGCTCGGCGAAGCTAGAGGCTCTCTCTTCCTTGCTCACTCGGCTCGTGAGCAAGGAAGAGAAGCGGGTAGTGATTTATTGTCAGTTTAATGGCATGTTTCCCATCCTGGAGATGTGTTTGACACTCCTCGATGTCAGTTTTGTGCGCATTACTGGGAACGCCCGCATGCAACGGCGAGCGCTCTCCCACTTTGCGGCGCGAGTGGCGGTCAAGGTCGCGCTGGCGTCGACGCGGCTATCCTGCGCGGGGGGCACACGAGCAGTCTCAGTCTACGGAGCGGACGCGATCATTGTCGTGGACAGTGATTGGAATGCAGTCTGCGACGCGAAGCTCCGCGCGTGCTGGGCGAAGATGGCGGTTGGGAAGGAGCTGATTCCGGTGTATCGGCTGCATTGCGAGCAAACTATCGAGGCGTCGCTGCTCCGGGTCGGTGCGTGCTTCAGCGAGAAGGTCTTCGGCGAGATGACACCCCAGGAGCTGCTCGCGGTTCCGTCCGACCTGCTGGTTGGCAGTGCGCTGGAGAAGCCGAGCTGGTGGACGAGCAACGCAAATCCCGGGACGTCGGCTGCGAACGTGATTGCGAAGCTCGGAGAGGCTGCCCGCCAAGCTGAAGAAGACGAGAAATACTGCGGCGACGACAACGAGCTGGAGCAGCCGCTGATCGTGCACAACATCGACTTGGACGCGGAAGAGCATCTGCTGCTTTCGAACACCGACGAGCTGACGCCAGTCGAGTGGTACGCTGTCAACTACGTGCACGGGCTGACGGACAAGAAGCGCGTGAATCATGGCGGAGACGGATCGGGAAGCCACGAGGACGAGCACTCGAGCGAAGGATGGACGGAGGCGCATTACCTGGGCAACACGCGGACGTTCGATGAGCTGGTGACCCTCGAGAACAAGCACTTGTGGCAAGACGGCGAGACGGAACAGCAGCTTTTCTACCAGGTGACGGATGCTGCAGAGGCGTTTGCTCCGGTGGACGAGAAAACTGTCGAGAACCTGTTCAGTGTCCTCCGCTCGAAGGGTGTCGAGCCTCACTACAGCGTGTACGAGCCGCCGCAGCCGCCGACCTTGGGACAAAAGGAAGTGTTTTGCGAGCCAGGTGCGACGAGTGGCAATCAGGCGCTGTTCCACGTCTCGTACCGCGTCCCTGCTCCACCTGCTCCGCCAGCTCCTGTCAAGATCAAGAGCGAGCAAGCGAGCCAGGCGCAGCAGTCTGATGTGCCAGCGAAGGCATTGAAGGTGAAGAAGCAGCGCAACTCTGCTGGGAACGTTGCGGCAGCTGGACAAGCAGGTCGTCCTGGTGGCGCCGCTGCGTCGGCTGCTACAGTTGCTGGAATGAAACGCAAGTTGGAACAGCAAAGCGGTGGCGTGAAGACCCCGGCGACAAAGGAGCAGCGCGTCGATCTCGAAGGCATCCCGCTACCCGACGTCGCGGAGTTCGAGGACGACGACTTTTGGGGCGACACGAATCTGGACGCGCTGGACTCGGCGTCATGGGATGACACGTCCGTTCTCTCGGGCATCCTGGGTCCGACTGTCGACTCGAGCTCGGGCTCCAAGACGAGCACCGGCGCAGGAGCAGCAAGCACGAGCCAGGAAGGCGCGACTGCGACTGCGCAACGACCGTCGACGAAGAAGTCGAAGGCAGCTGGCGCAAATGCCTCTGCGAATCGCGCCAGGAAAGGAAGCGTCTCTTCTGACTCCGGTCGCGACGGCTGGAGTTCTCAGGACGACTTGGTGCTCAAGAAACTCTTCGAGCTGTACGGATCCAACTGGACTCTCATCGCTCAGGTGTTCAACTCGACAACCGCCGTGTCGCGCTTTTTCTGCAAGAAGAGGTCGCCCCGGCAGTGCTACGACCGCTACGGAAAGATCATCTCGGGCAGTCTGGCAGGGAACTCGTCCGCTTCAGGAGCCAATGCTGCAGGAGTCAAGGACGGCAAGACATCGAAAGTATCGAAAGCCAACAGCGCTGGCGTGACGTTGATTTCCCCCGAGATGCTGGATGCGCGCATCGGCCTGCCAGCTGACGAGATGCTGCTCGTCTTCGCGTCGAGAAACTCGCTGCCTGGACTCCCGCCGCCGTCGATCATCAACGTGCCGAACCTGGTGGAGATGAGCATGCGGAAGAAGAAAATGCAGAAGCAGCACCCAGCGAACTCTGCAGGAGGAGGAGGCGGGGGAGATGGCGGAGGAATGGACGACCTGAAGTCGATTCGGAACTCGTTCGACGCGATCATCCAGTGCATGAAGCGCAAGACCGCGCCTCCTCCGATCCCCATCCCAACGCCGTCAGCGTCGTCGTCAGATTTCAGCATGAAGGCGTCACTCACCGCGACAGGTGCTGCGTCGTTCACTCCGTCACCAGCTTCGAAAGCAGCGAAGGCAACCAATGCGCAAGCGCTTGCGTCGAAGGCAGCCGCTGCAGTGCCGCACAAATCCCACATGGACATCATCACGCTTCTGCCGTCGGGACCCGTGGCTCCAGACGACGTCATCAAGCGAAGCAAAGAAGTCGCTGCTGTCCAGGCAGCAGCAGCAGTGGCGTCGGTTGGACGCGATGTGTCCCCGTTGTCGGCTGCTGGCGATGCGATCCTCGGCGCGGCGTTCGGCTCGTCGGCGGCGATGAGCCGGAAGCCGTACGCTGGCAACGCTGGAGGCGTGGCGAGTGCTGCCGGAAGCGCTGGTGCGGGGAGCTCTCGAGGTTCGGCGAGTGGCGTGTCGATGGCTCACACCGTGCCAAGCTCGAAGCTGAGTACCCCAAGCGCTGGCACCGCTGCCGCTACTGGAAGCACCTCGTCTCCAGCGTGGGGCGACATGTCGAGCTTGCATCACATGGCTCGCGGCGTCGGCGGCTCGATGAGCGCCATCGACTTGAACAGCTCCAGCGTGATTGGCGGAAATGGTCTCACTCCAGGCGGCGCAGGACTCAGCGTTGCCGGTGGCGCCGGCACGCCTGGCGCTAGCGGGAGCGGTGCTGGCGGCTCTGGAAGCAAACCTCCGATGCCCGTGACGACGTCGACGCTGCTCCATGTGCTGGACCGCATGCCGGAGATCAAGAACAAGATCCAGACGATTTTGAATCGGAACGACTGCTCGGAAGCGCAGAAAGTGACGATGATCGCGCGCCTGCTGAGCAACACGAACGCGATCAACAACTCGAACGTGCTGCCGACAAGCGGCGTGACTCCGACATCGAGCCTGGCGACCCAGAGCATGGCGGCGTCGATGCCGAGCCACCAGTCGAACGCAGTGTCGGTCGTGTCGACCTCTGCAATGGGGCTGGGCGAGGCGTCGATGAGCTCGACGGCATCCTCGTCCCCAACAATCATCGATCTGGAGACCCCAATTCCGATGCCCGCGTCACTCGCGTCGGCGCCGACGCCGAGTTCGAGCCACTTGCCAGCGAACGCCGCGTTGCTCATGGAGAGCCTCGCGACGAGTCCCGTGTCGACACCGACTTCGTATCCTCCTCCGAGTTCGACCCAGCCGTGATGCGAGTTGCCTGGCAGGCGATCGTTGCCATCGTGATCGAAAACACAATCGGTAAAGAGGAGCTGATGATCGTGAAGCGAGACAGCATGAAGCTGGGGCCGTGACGCAAGCCACTCACGACTCGTAGGATGCGGCGTTGGGAACACTGGTGTCCTGGCGTGAAGAGACACCAAGCGCCGCCGCCTCAAGAGGCAAGAGAAGAGAGCGTCGCGGGAGCACGAGGGAGGCAGGCTCCTCCGCACGCAAGACAGAAACATTTCCACCAGCGAGTTGTCCGCCGCACGGAACACAGCTGGAACCTAATAGTAAAAGTAGACCCCGCCATCCATCGCTCTCGCTCTACGCTCTCGTTCATCAATCGCGAGAGTGCGCTCATCTTCCACGTGTCAGTAACATGTATCTGATCTTGAATGTGGTTCGCGTCCGTCCGACCCAAGCAGCGAGCGCATCCCGCCGGCCAAACGCAAGCGGTAATCGCATCGATGGCAGGCGAAACATGCGACCAGCCAGCCCAACGCCGAACTTTCTCCTGGCAGTCCGTTCGTTCGGAGAGTCGCGACCTCGCGTGAATGGGAGGGGAGCCAGAAGCGCGGCGCGATCGACACGATGGGAACCAAAGCGAGCGCTGACGTGCATCCCCACGCCATCCACCCGTGGCGCAAACAGCCGGTCAGCAAGCGACGAGAAAGCCCAGCAGCTGGCGCCTCGTCGGATCTTTTCGCGGTCACCATTGGCTCGCGGCGTCACAGGCGAGCGCGTTGGCTGTGATACATGAGCGGGAGAAGCCAGGGCACCAAGCAGCAAGCACGAGCATGAAGTGGTTGTCTCATGCTGATGCAGGCAGATTCATGCCGGATACTGCAGCGCGCGATTGCCAGAAGTGTCCGGATAACCAGCGGACAAGTGAGTCAAAACAAGGTACCATATTCGCATCGACACTAAAAGCAGGTGGAAGGGATAAAACCGCGCAAAAATAGCTCAAAGCGAGGCTATCCAGACTTAGAATGCGGTCGTTTCTGCTGGAAGAGAGGCGGCACATCGCTATTCTTGGACACTTCTCACCTGCTTTGGCCAACTTGCAGTTGCGTCGCACCCTGTTGTGCGCGAGCCGCTCGTGACGCAGCGTCCGCTGGCGTCCCA
Source organism: Globisporangium nagaii (assembly GCA_023335995.1). NCBI lineage: Eukaryota > Oomycota > Peronosporomycetes > Pythiales > Pythiaceae > Globisporangium > Globisporangium nagaii. The sequence continues at coordinate 24,736 of JAADWH010000142.1, forward strand.
CAGGAGCCATCAGCGCGCGTGATTAGACGGCCGCTCCGTCTCGTGCGCATCCCGCTCGCATGACGCAGCAGTGCTCGCTCTGCTGCCGCTGCCGCTGGTGGCGGCGCTGACTGGCGCTTGCCTGCCTGCCGCTCGCTCGCTCTCACTCTCTCCACTGGCAGCGCGCGCGGCAACTGGCGCCGCTCACTCCGCAATCTCCCAGCTGCCCCCGAAGCGCCACAGCCAGCAGTCGAAGCGCAGCTCTCCATGTGGACCTCCTCGGCCGTCGCCCGCCTCGCGCGGCTGCAGCAACGCTCTGCCGCCTCCAGCCGCCGCTTCGCCTCGCAGACGGCGCCTGCGAACGCCGCCACGGCCGCCAATGCCGCCGCGACCGCTGCCCCTGGCGGCTCCAGCTCCAGCAGTGCGAGTGCGAATGCCACCACGCGCGCCAAGAGCACGTACACGGGCGGCTTCGACGTGTTCAACCAGGGCCGGCGCATCCTCATCACCGGCGGCACGGGCCAGATCGGCATGGAGCTCGTGCCGTACCTGCGCGCGATGTTCGGCGACAACGCGGTCGTGAACTCGGACATCAAGTCGTCGGGCAAGAAGGAAACCGGTCCGTTCGTGTACTGCGACGTGCAGAACCGCGACTCACTCGCGCGCATCGTGCTGGAGAACGGCATCGACACGATCGTGCACATGGCGTCGCTGCTCTCGGCGCTCGGCGAGAAGAACCCGCAACTGGCGCTCAAGGTCAACACGCGCGGCATCGAGAACGTGCTGGAGATCGCCAAGCAGAACAACCTGAGCGTCTTCTCGCCCTCGACGATCGCGGTCTTCGGGCCGTCGACGCCCAAGGACGAGACGCCTGACCTGACGATCATGCGGCCCACGACGATGTACGGCATCACCAAGGTGCACCTGGAGCTGCTCGGTGAGTACTACCACGACAAGTTTGGCGTGGACTTCCGGTCGATCCGGTACCCAGGCATCATCTCGTCCGAGGCGTGGCCAGGCGGCGGCACCACGGACTACGCCGTGGAGATCTTCTACGACGCGCTCAAGCACGGCAAGTACAAGTGCTTCTTGGCGCCGGACGCGCGCCTGCCGATGATGTACATGCCAGACTGCCTCAAGGCGACGATCGCGCTCATGCAGGCGCCGAACGCGTCGCTCACGCAGCGCGCGTACAACGTCACGGCCGTGTCGTTCACGCCCGCGGAGATCGCGGCGTCGATCAAGAAGGTGATCCCGGACTTCGAGATCACGTACGAGCCGGACTTCCGCCAGCAGATCGCCGAGACGTGGCCGCGCTCGATCGACGACAGCATGGCGCGGAGAGACTGGAGCTGGCAGCACGACTACGACCTTGACTCGATGGTGCAGGACATGCTCGTGAAGCTCGACGCGAAGCTCAAGCGCATCGAGAGCGAGAAGGCCGCCGGCCAGCAATAGATTAACACACACAGGATAGCAGCGATGACAGGTATGGACCGACAGAGTCGCGTACGAACGAAATACAAATGCAGGAAATTTTATAGAGACATCGGCAGTGTGTTGTGGCTCGAGAGAGCTTCATGCATGGCGACAGAGGGCTCGTTGGCATGAGATTGGAGAAGAGAGCGAGAGAGAGAGCCGTCAATACCGAGTGATTGTGCGGCGCGAATCTTGGAGCCGAGCGCGCGGGTTGTCGAGTGTAAACGAACGGAAATGGCGCCATCGCCATCCATTTCAGCGCGCGTTCGGCAACTTCGACTTCCGAAAGCGGACTCTCGTAATGCGTCAAACCTCTCTGCTTGGCGATGATGTGATTACGGAGGAGTGCACAGCTTGATGTTTGTATGGAAGAGTCCTGTATATCTTGGCTCGCATTCTTCAAAGGGTGCATTGCGACGACCCACTCTCTCCGATCTTCAACACGAGCCGAATCGAGCCGGAAGCGCTCTTGCCATCAACATTTGCGAGCCGAGTCGAGCCGGACCGGATCTTTTCGCTCCAAATAGAGGCGCGGCCGTGTACTTCCTGCACTGACGGTGGCCACACCCACAACCGAACCAAAGTGAAGCTGGCAAACACAAACACGAGAAGAACGAGAAGAGCTCTTCGCGGCGAGAAGGAGACCTCAGGAGCATGGCGGCGTACAAACCCACGGTCGTGATCGACAACGGCACCGGGTACGTCGCGTCCCCCCTTGCGTTCCTCTGTAGCTCTGTGCCCGCGCTGCGGGTGGTCTCTCCGCTCTCCTGCGTGCGCACGCGAGAAACACACTCACCGTAATCAAATGCTCTGCGAACGACTGTGCGCGTGAAGGTACACCAAGATGGGGTACGCCGGCAACGCCGAGCCGAGCTACATCATCCCGTCGACGATCGCTGTGGGCGGCGCGGACTCGAACACCGTGCGCAGTCGCCAGGGCATCGACGACCTCGACTTTTACATCGGCAAGGAGGTGCGGCTTCTCCTTCAGTATGAGCGCTCACACTGTCTCCCACTCAACCGGATCCGTCCATTAACCACCGCGCGCGCTTGCATGGATGTCTTTGTGCACGCTAGGCGCTGGACCACGCATCGACGCACCAGGTGAACTACCCGATCAGCCAGGGCATCGTGCAGAACTGGGACAACATGGAGAAGCTCTGGCAGCGCTGCCTCTTCCAGTACATGCGCTGCGAGCCCGAGGAGCACTACGTGCTACTCACGGAGCCGCCTCTGAACCCGCCGGAGAACCGCGAGGCCACGGCCGAGATCATGTTCGAGACGTTCAACGTGCCGGGCATGTACATCGCGGTGCAGGCGGTGCTCGCGCTCTACGCGTCGTGGCCGAAGATCAAGGATCCGTCGCAGCGCTCGCTCACGGGCACGGTCATCGACTCGGGCGATGGCGTGACGCACGTGATCCCCGTTGCGGACGGCTACGTGATCGGCACGTGTATCCGGCACATTCCGCTGGCGGGCCGCGACGTGACGCACTTTGTGCAGAAGATGATGCGCGACCGCGGCGAGCAGGTGCCGCCCGAGGAGTCGCTCGAGGTCGCCAAGCGCGTGAAGGAGATGCACAGCTACGTGTGCTCGGACATCGTGAAGGAGTTCAAGAAGTACGACAGCAAGCCGGACAAGTTCTTCCTCAAGTACTCGGACCTGCACCCGCGCACGAAGCAGCCGTGGGAGGTGGACGTGGGCTACGAGCGCTTCCTGGCGCCCGAGATCTTCTTCAACCCGGAGATCTTTTCGACCGACTTCACCACGCCACTGCCGAACGTCGTGGACGAAGCGATCCTCAAGTGCCCGATCGACACGCGGCGCGGGCTCTACAAGAACATCGTGCTCTCGGGCGGCAGCACGATGTTTAAGGACTTCGGCCGCCGCCTGCAGCGCGACATCAAGCGCCTCGCGGACGACCGGCAGCAAGCCAACCTGGCGCTGCACTCCAAGTACACGCAGGCGCACGCGGAGGAGCTCGAGGTGAACGTGATCTCGCACCGCATGCAGCGCTTCGCCGTCTGGTTCGGCGGCTCCATGGTCGCCTCCACGCCGGACTTCTACCGCGTCTGCCACACAAAAGCGCAGTACGAGGAGGAGGGTCCGCGCATCGCGCGCCACAATCCGGTCTTCAACGCGACCATGTAAAGCCGCAATGGGCACAACACCACGAGTGCGGGGAGGGCGAATGAGCTGAGAAAACGACGGGGAGGGACAGCGAGGGCGGGACAAGAGAGAGCGCGTATAAAGACACGAACACGCACAGACACAGTGGTGAGGATTTTTGAGAAGCACATGCGCCTCCAGAGAGCTCGAAGGTGATGGATTTCGTTGCAGGTTGTCACGAGTTTCAGTCGGAGCTGCTCGATGTCTTCGCGTTCCATCTCATTGGTTGAAAGTCGCCTTCCAAACAAATGATTGGACGAAAATCGCAAAAGCCCAACCGTCGTGGCTGCCGATTCAGGAGGACGGGAAGATCGGTTCGGGCGGCGACGCGGCGCGACGGAGACGGCGGAAGATGCGGACGAGGAGGCACGTCGCCCTCAGCTCCATGGCGCGGCTCGGACGCTGCTGCTCGCCTGCACGCGCGCACACCCTGCTGCTGCTCGGAGCGCTGCTGCTGCTCGCCACCGCCACGCTCCGCGTGAGCGCCGCGCCGATCCGCATAGCGCTGTCGCGCAAGGCGACGGCTCACGCGCGCGCCAGAGCGCCGTCCACCGCCGACAGCGTCGCGCTCCAGCGCCAGCAGCTCCAGCAGCAACAGAACGCCAGCGAGCCGCAGCAGCTGCGGCACGAGCGCCAGCTCGGCTCGGTCACCGCCGGCAAGCGCGTGCCGCTCAAGAACTACGGCAACGTGCAGTACATCGGCAAGGTGGCGTTCGGTAACCCGCTGCAGGCGATGGACGTGGTGTTCGACACGGGCTCGAGCGACACGTGGATTCCGGGCGTGGACTGCACCTCGTGCGGCTCGCACACGCGCTTCCAGCACACGCAGTCGACCACGTTCCTCGACACGCAGAACAAGTTCTTCGACGCGTACGGCAGCGGCAGCGTCACCGGCACGATCGCCGTGGACACGGTCACGCTCGGCGCCTACCGCGTGGACAGCGTGCCGTTCGGCGTGGTGAGCGACGAGACCGAGAAGCTGCAGGTGTTCATCGCGGACGGCATCTTCGGCCTCGCCTTCGAGGGGCTCGCGCACATCAGCCGCCCGACGCTCTTCGCGCAGCTGGCGCAGCAGAACCCGGAGATCGACAACATGTTCGCGTTCTTCCTCACGCCCGAGGCGTACCAGCGCGGCAGCGAGCTGCACATCGGCGGCTACGACCTGTCGCTCGTGGGCCAGAACGCATCGTTCCATTACACGCCCGTGGTCAAGCTACCGGAGTTCGACGCCTTCATGTACTGGACCGTCAAGATGAACCACTTCTCGCGAGAGAGCTCGTCCGACAGCACCGGCGTCGACAGCTCAATCGGCAGTGCGTCGGCGCCGGCAGTGAACCTCTGCGAGCCATTCTGCTACGCGATCGTGGACACCGGCACGTCACTCATCAGCGTGCCCGAGGGTCAGTACGCGGCCGTGCTGCGCTCGATCAGCGCCGGACTCAACTGCAACGACGTGGACTGTGAAGGCGTGGAGCTGCGCGAGTTCCCCGCACTGCGTTTCGGCATGGAGCCGGACAACGTCTTCCTACTGCAGCCGGCCGACTACGTGATGTGCTACGGCTGGGGCCAGTGCCGCATCCAGCTGCAGGCCACGGCGGACGAGTGGTGGATCCTCGGCGACGTGTTCATCAAAACGTACTACACGCTCTTCGACGCGCAGAACATGCGCGTGGGCTTCGCCTGCGACGGCGACGTGTGCCAGGGTGGCCGGGGCGACATCTCCGGCGGCGACGGTGACGACGGCGGCGCGCTCTTCCGCGCCTGGGAGAATGCGTTCCTCGTCGGCTCGTGCCTCGCGGCCGCCTGCATGTTCCTCTTCGTGTTCTTCATGAACCAGCAGGACGAGGACGGCGACGACGAGGACGCGCTCGGCGGCATCGTGGACCGCGCAGGCGGCGGCTCAGGCTCAGGCGGCAGCAGTGGTGTGTACCACGGCCACCACGACCCGAAGATGCCGCTGCTCTACGGCGACGAGCGCGACTCGCTCCCGCAGTACGGCTACGCGGGCAATGGCAGCGCTAGCGGTGCAGACAGGTACCCCGTCGTGGTCGCGCGCGTGTCGAGTTACGAAGAGGCGCGGCGCAACTTCGCGGGACTGCCGTCTCCTGCAAGCGGCGGGCGGCGCGTCGGGGACAGCGGTGGCGCGGACGACGCGACGGCGGTGTGACGGCGCTCGTGGCGCCACGACGAGGTGTTCATGCTGCCGCCATGTTGAAGCGAGGTGATGCGAGGATAGAAGGGTTACGCTGGGTACACTTTTTATTATGAAAGCGTGACTGCGGTTACACTTTTAGCAACATTTGGACTATGCAGCTGCGGAGTACTCAAATGCGCTTTTGTATCGCGAAAAGTCGGGCAACCAGGATGAGATGAGACCGTATGCAACTGTCGAGAGTGTCATGCGAAAATTCACAACAGAAAGCCACCGAGTTCGGTCTGCTGCGCTTTTGCAAATCCACCATTCTTTGCGCTTCTTTCAAAAGCCGGACTTGGTGTTTGTATGCTGGCGGCTGATTACGGACTCGTTGGACACAGCTCCAGCGAGTTCAGAATCGGCACCTGCACCTTCGAGGGCCGCCCTCAACTTGAGGCTCTTGTTGCCGAGAAGCGCCAGCAGTGAACGCCGCAGTGCGCTCGAAGGCGCTGGAGGTGTGTGTGTCATCTCGGATGGCTTTGTGCGGATCGAGATGGCGCCTCAATCCATTTTGGTGCGCAGAGCGCTCGAATGCTGCGCCTGTCACGCCGAGATTTGCGCTGTGGCGATCACATTCGACTCTGAGCCTGCTCTTTGTATGCCACATTCGAGCGCCGGTGCGAGTCAGCTGCGAAAAGCGGCGTGCCCTTCCATAATTGAAAAAACCTCGACCGAGTGGCGTAAAACCTCGGTCTGAAACTCCCCTCTCGCTTTCTGGTGCTGTTTCGATACTGGGTCCGAGTGAGACCCAGTATCGCTTGCTGGTTGAGTTGGCTCGCTTGTTTGCTCGCTTGTTTGCTCGTTTGTTGGTTTGTTTGGCTTGCGACAAACTGCTCGCTTCCCCCTTCCCTCCTTTCGCCTCTCTCGCTTTCCTGCAAAAAGCCGCTCGCTTCGTTTGTGTTTGCTCGTTTGCTTGCTCGCCTTGTTTGCTCGTTTGCGCCGCTTGTTCCATTGCGAATTCGCAGGAAGAAGCAACGCCGCGCGACTGTCTGCGCTCCGAGATGTGGCGCCCGTACCTGTTCTTCGCGCTGCTGTCGGCCACGGCGCCCACGGCGCGGGCCGCGGGCGAGTCCGGCACGCTCCCGCCGTGGCTCGCCTACGTCACGGGCGGGCTGCTCGTCGTCATCATCGTCTACTACTGCTGCCGCCGCGCGCGCTTCGACGAGAACCTCCAGCAGCCGCTGCTCGGCGGGTACGTTCGTTTCGACTTGCTCGCGACTTGTTTGTGTGTGCGCGAGTGAGTTGTTCGCTAGCTTGCTAACATGTGCTTGCTGCTTGCTGCAGACAATACACGGAGGACGGACAGCCCATGACCCGCCAGGACGTCCAGGACACGTGCGTAGCTGCTCTCTTGTCACCCTATGTGTCTCCCTCGCCAGCGCCCTGACAGCTCACCCCCTGTGCGCGCATGCCCCCTATGCATCATCCACAGCACGGACGAGCTCAACAACCAGTGGAAGTGCGAGGTGTGCGACTTCCACAACAAGGACTCGAGCAAGGCGTGCGTGCTCTGCGGCACGGAGCGCGGCTTCTCGCTCGGGCTCAGCTCACCCTCGCGCTCCCTGTCCGTGGGCACGGACGTGGGCCGCGAGCGCTCGTTCAACCGCACGCGCTCGTTCGCGATCCGACGCCTCAACATGCTCAACGCCCGCCAGCGCGGCGCGCGCAACCGCCAGGACTGGGTGCGCAAGGTCGGGCTGGACGGCAAGCGCTACTGGGCTAAGAAGGAGTCTCCGTTCGCTGCGGCCGTGCCAGCCGCTCCCAGCGCCGGCTCCACGCCTAGCACTGGCGCGGCCATCGTGGCCGTGCCGGGCATCCCCCAGGGCTCGGCGACGGACAAGACGGCGCTAGCGCGCTCGGCCGTGACGGACGCCACGTCGCTGTCCTCGGCGAACTCGTCCCCGGACGCAGCCGCGAGTGCGTCCGTGCGGATTGACATCCCGAGCTCGGACGCGGACATGCTTGTGTCGCCGCCGGCCATCTCGGTCCGCTCGTCCGGCACCGCGCACAATGACAAGGAGCTGGTGACGCAGGCGTCGCTGGCGTTCGTGTCTCAGCTGGCGCAGACGCCGCGCCATCCCGAGGGCAGGATGACGTTCAAGGAGTACCGCGAGGTGGACGCGCGCGTGGCGTCGCGCGGCTATGAGATCTCGGAGCAGGACCTCGAGATCCTTGAGCAGGTGGCCGCGCTGCCGTTCAAGGACAAGTACGCGTGGTTCCTGGAGCAGACGTCGGCGCTGATCAAGCCATGGGAGGACGGCCACCTCAAGATGCGCGTGCACCGCGAGAACATCCTCGTGGAGTCCATGGAGCAGCTGCTGGGCGTGCAGATGGAGCACATCCACATGCCACTGCGCATCGAGTTCATTGGCGAAGTGGCCATTGACGCCGGTGGGCTGGAGCGCGAGTGGTTCGCGCTCGTGACCGAGCGGCTCTTCGACGAGACGATCGGGCTCTTCATGTGCGCGCACGTGGACTCGCTGGCGTACGTGATCAACCCGAACTCGGTGGAGGCGTCGGCCGACCACTTGCTGTACTTCCGCGGCGCAGGCCGCCTGCTAGGACGCGCGCTGCTCGAGGGCCAGCTCATGAAGGCTCACCTGGCGCTTCCGGTGCTCAAGCACCTGCTCGGCGTGCCGATCTCGTTCAGTGACCTGGAGTTCTACGACCAGGAGGTGTACAAGTCGCTCCGGTGGATGAAGGAAAACGACGGCGTCGACGCGCTCTGTCTGGACTTCAGCGTGACGAACCGCAAGCTGAACGGCGAGGTGGAGGTGATCGACCTGAAGGAGGACGGCCGCAACATCGAGGTGACGGACGAGAACAAGCACGAGTACATCTACTTGCGGCTGCGCCACATCATGCTCGACTCGTTCGCGGAGCAGCTGCAGCACCTGATGGCCGGCGTCTTCGAAGTGATCCCGCAGGAGCTTATCCTTGTGTTCGACTACCAGGAGCTCGAGCTCGTGCTCTGCGGTGTACCGTCGATCGACGTGGACGACTGGAAGGCGCACACGCAGGTCTCGGACGAGCTGCCGGAGGAGGTGCTCGGCTGGTTCTGGGAGATCGTTGAGGCGTTCAGCGACGAGGAGCGCGCGCGGTTACTGCAGTTCACGACGGGCTCGTCGCGCGTGCCGGTGCAGGGCTTCAAGGCGCTGACGAGCTACGACGGCCGCATCTGCCACTTCACACTCAAGGCTGTGCCGTTCCCGGAGAACGCCTTCCCGCGCGCGCACACGTGCTTCAACCGCATCGACCTGCCCGTGTACAAGAGCAAGAAGGAGATGGAGGAGGTGCTCTCGCTCGTCATCAACATGGAGGTCACGGGCTTCACGGACGAGTAAGCGTCGGGGGTATTTCTTTTCTCTTTAGCTCATTCTTTTCTTTTTAACGACGGTAGTTTGTATAGTTTTCTTTACTCTCTCTCTCGTACTCTTTCTCGCTCAAAAAGATAGTCTCTACCAGCAAACACAACACAAACACACACAAACACACTTGTCCGATCCACCGAGTCTCCATTGCGTCCACGCTCATCGCGTGAGACTCTGGTGCGTTCGAGTCTCGAGACGCCGGATCCGCTGACACGAATCATCCAGATGGCTACAGAAAAGATATCGAGCGGATCAGCTGCGACCGTTCAGGGATGGCTTTTCGGGAACGACTCGGTGGTTGGACTCGGCGTTTTGATTCTCTCTGCGCACGACGCGCAGTCCTCGACGTCGACAGCACACACAGCCATGGCGAGCCACTCCTCCCCGGGATTGCCGGCATCACAAGCAGACACGGAGGCGCTGGCGTTCATTCGCCAGTCGCTCGAGGATGTGCTGCGCGAGTTCCCGCAGGAGGTCCAGAGCTCACTCGACGCCAAGTTCCGAGCAGAGTATGCGTCGCCGATGACGCGAGAGCTCGAGTTGGTGCTGCACAAGCGCTTGACAGATGACGAAGTGCACCACATGATGTTCCGCCCCACGCCGCAGCAGTACCGATACTACGCCACGCTGCTGTCGCTCCGACCTGTGGAGGCCGAACGCTCCAGCAGCCGCAATGGCATCCCAGTAGCGAGCGAGTGGCCGCAGACGCTCCAGAAGCGCTTTATGACGCTCTTTTACCTCAAGCACGCGCGCAACTGGGCTCTCGTGGTTGAGTTCCTGCTGCTCGGAGGGCTCCAAGTGCTCGCGAACCAGTTCCTGCATCCAGATCTGCAGCTGCGAGGTCAGGCGATCGACTGCTTCGTGCAGATCACGAGCAGCGCGGCCTTTGACTGGTTCCACGATCCCGTCGGATACGAAAGCAGGCTTCTCCATAGCAAGATGGTTGCGCTGGCGGCACCGCCATCGCGATTCCTGCAGAGCCTGGTGCGCAACATCCAGCTGTACGACCCCAAGTCCACAGCGGCGGCTAGTGATGACGGTGCCAATGAGGATGGATCGGGGACAAAGAGCAGCAATCGCTTACCTGGCGGCACGTACGTGATGCTCCAGATCCTCGCGTTCTTCTTGAGCTGGGTGCGCAAGTTCCACGCGCAGCCGAAGAATGAGCTGCGACTGAGTCGAGAGCTCCTGGATTTGCTTCGGGACTGGCGCGAGCGCACGCAAACCGAGGAGCAAGCCGAGCTGGAGCTTGCCAAGCAGGTGTACGACGATTTCAGTCGCTGGCCCGCGGTTGAGGGCTCGGAGGAGGTGGGCGATCAGTTCCATTGCGACGTGATCTCCGCGACGAGTGCTGGAGGCGAACCCGGCAGCTCTTCAGCTGGTGGTAATCTCGGGAAGACGTCCGAGTCGTTCTTCTCTCGCGAGCGTGTTGAGAAACTCCTCGATCAGGCTGATGCTAGCACCCGAGACGAGATGGAAAATCAAGCGATAAAAGTGTGCGCGGAGGCGGTCTCCGCGAACGTCTGCCTCCTGGACGCGCATTCGCTGCGAGCACAAGCACTGGTTCAGCGCATCGAGCGCAAGGCGAGTTCTTCGAAAGCGAGTTCAGCCAGGAACGCAGCCTCCTACGACGATGCCCAGCGGTGCGTGGTGTTCTCCTCACTCTTGTTCTGCTTTGTGTTCTTCGACGCCGACCAATCTCACGATCTGGATCTCGCGTTTGCGTGGTGACAATGCTTGCAGGCTCCTGGACGACTGCGCTGCGGTGCTGAAGCTGGATCCAACGAACGTGGACGCGCGGAAGCACCAGCTGCGAGTCTTTGCGGCGATGGGGATGTGGAGCGAGGCGCAGGAGATGCTTGCCGAATGGGTCTCGACAAGCGAAGACGCGCTTGAACGCGCGTTTCTGCCTGGAGACATCGCTTTCTTCAAAGCCCAGCACACGTTTGTGAGCGAAAAGAGCCGCGCGAAGGCGCTCGAAGAGGCTCGACAGCAGCGGTTGCACGCGACCAAGCTGGCCAAGCAGGAGGTGAGAGTTGGATGTGCAGTCAGCCTCATCGCCCGTGTCCTTTCCCCGCTGACCATGGCTGTTGTGCACGTTGCCAGGAAATCTTCCAGGCGATCTTGCAGCGCGACAGCGTCGGTAGATCTTCGCAGCACGCCAAGCTCAGCGACGCCTTCACACCAACGCCGGATGCAGTGACACCGACTGCGCTGGACACTACCGAACTGGCGTCTTCGTCATCGAGGGGCTCAGTCGTAGCAGATCTGGATGGCATCGTCCTCGGCGAGAGCACGTCGTCGCTGCTGCTGTCGAAGCTGGCGTCGTCCAAAAGCTGCAAAACCAAAGCCAAAGCCAAACGTACAGCCACCGCAAAACGCACCAAGGATCTGCAGACCGAGCAGATGTGCCGCAGCCAAGCGTTCGTGCGCAAACTCCGCAAAGTCAAGGCGGACCCCGCTGCGCTGACCGAGTTGCTCGTGAGCACGTCGCCTGCCGCTCTCTCCGAGGCTTTCGAGTCCGCGCTCGGCGAGGAGCACTTTCTCACCGTCTTCGACGCCTTGACTCGAGCGAAAGCAGCCGATGGCGACAAGTTCGCGGCGACGAAGACGGCAGGAGTTCTTCGCATGGTGCTGAGCTCCGCGAGGTTCCAGTTCATCGTCGAGATGGCTCCAGCGATCGTCCGCGACAGAGTTCGTACCTGCGCTGACGAAACCTCGGGCTCGCTCGTGGCTGCTGGGAACTCGAACCACGAGCACGAGCACGAGCACGAACTGGCGATGGACGCGACGGACGCGACGGACGCAGGATCAGCGACTGGATCCGCGTGCGCGTAGAAGCAGAGGCGCACACGGGCGACTCGATCGAGAGAAGGTCACACCGCAAGTAATACAATATCGTTTCTCTTTTGCGTGTGCGTCTCGTTTGTTTCCGCTATGGTACCACTCCAAACTATTCACATCGGCAGCTCCGACCATCTCTTCCCTATCAAATAATAGTTATAATAGCCACCTCGCGTCCGCCTCGCCGCCGTCTTCAAAATCGCTAGAGCATTCGTCGGGTACTGGAGTGGTCTGTATTAGACATCGCACACCACGACCGATTTACTTTGCTGTTTCCCATTCCCGCGGCGAGTAGTAGTGGCATTACCTGATGACGTTGCGCCGTTGTTTCCTCCCGACGTCGCTGGCACGCCAGGCATCTGGATCAAGCTTTCCATCGGAGGAGACACTGGCCTGGCCTTGATCCCGCCCATCATCGCATTCAGCGTAGTCGCATCGTCCACTTTGTCGTTTCTGGAAGCTGCGCCTCGCCCACGCCCGCGACCGCGTCCGCCAGCACGCCCTCTGCCAGCTTTCCCGCGACCACCAGTCACGCTCTCCGACTCTTGCTTCTGTTGCGCCAACGCAGCCGCCGCAACTGCCGCAGCTTGGTGCTGCTGCTGCTGCTGCTGTTGTTGTTGCTGCTGCTGCTGCTGTTGCTGCTGTTGATGCTGCTGTTGCTGTTGCTGGAGTTGGCGTTGCTGAAGCTGCTGCAACTGCTGCTGCTGCTGCTGCAGATGCGCCGCCTGCTGCTGCTGTATTTGAGAAGGCTGCTGCGGGATCGTGTAATACAGCGCTTGGTTCGGAATGAAATGGTTCCCGATCATCTGGTAGCCAGGGATCGCCGAGTTGAACGAGTTGCCAGCGCCTGCCATGATCTGGTACTGCTTCGACTGCGCCTCGGCTTGAGCTTGCGCGTGCGCTTGAGCGTGCGCGTGTGCCTGTGCCTGAGCCTGTGCCTGTGCCTGGGTCTGCTGCGATTGTGAGCGAAGCTGGTTCTGCGCCTGAAGCTGAGCTTGAAGGTGCGCCTGCTGTGCCCGTGCTTGAACTTGCGCCTGGGCGATCGCTCGCGCTTGAGCCTGCGCCTGAACCGCCGCCGCCGCCGCTGCTGCAGCTTGGGCTTGGCTCCCTTCTTGCTGTCTGGACTGCGCGAGGTTCATCTGCTGCAGGTTGATCCCAGTCGCCTGAGATATTTGCGACATATGCTGCGGCAGCGAGAACGATCCAGCCAGGTACAGGTTCGGATCAGCGAACAGCGACGCGGCGTTGCTGTTCTGCACCAGCAAGTTGGCAGCTTGCTGGCTGGCTGCGGACACGCCACCCGAGCCTCTTCCGCTCATACCCGCCGACAGCGCCGCAGTCAGAGCAGCCGAGGTTGGGGTCATCGGGCGACCCGACGAGCCTCCCATGGACTGTCTTCCCGAGTTGCTGTCCGACTGTGCGGTGTCTGACGGAGCTGCCGACGACCGCCGACTGGACGGGTTCGAGACAACAATCGAGTTCGTCGTTCCCGAGCGACGCATCGTGCGGAACTTATCCTTCAGCTGCACGTTGGACCGGTCGTTGAAGAGAGGACCGAGGTCCTTGTCGATCAAGATCAGCGACCACACGTTCCGCTGCCCGTTGTACTTCTTCACGCCTTCCATCAGCGCGCGCTCCTCGGAAGCCGAAAACGGGCGATACTTGCGGTGGTTCTTCCTGTTCTCCGTGTACGCCGCCAGCTCCGGCCGCGTCTTTATTAACGTCCGCCACTTGTCCTTCAGATCCACTCCGCTCCGACCGTGGAACAGGTGTCCGAGATGAGGGTCGCGCAAAATGGAGCTCCACGGGCAGCTGTCGTCTGCGTATCGCTGGACGCCGAGCACCAGAGCTGTGACTTCGTGCGGGCAGTACTTCCGTCGCTTCCCCTTCACTCGCTCGCCAACGTTCTCGCATGCAAACTCGGGCGAGTTGCGCGGGAACGCGTACCCACCGGCCGCGGCCGCGGCAGACGCCGCGTTCGCATTCGCTACCTGCACAGCCGCAGCGACGAGACTCGCAGCGTTCGATGTGGTCGCCATCGAGCTCGCGTTCTGCAGGCTCGCTGGGTACTGAATCGCGTGCTGCTGCAGCTGCGCTTGCTGGAGCTGCTGCTGAATTTGCTGCTGGTGCTGCTGGAGCTGGTACTGCTGCTGCTGGTGCTGGAGCTGCAGCTGCTGCTGCTGCATTTGCTGGAGCTGCTGATGCGTCACGCCATGCTGCTGCTGCTGAGACGGTTGTTCGCTTTGCTGCTGTTGCTGTTGTTGCTGCTGCTGCTGCTGCTGTGCATTCGTATTCGCCTTCGCTGGCCCTCTTGCCATGGTTCCTCGTTGGACGACTCTGCAGACATTCACACGACAACGCACGCACATATGCGTCAGTCAATTGCTGCCACCAGATCCGCCACCAGATCCGCCACGGCCGATGCGATGCGATGCACGCGCCGCGCGCGCAACCCCAGCACCCGTGCTCCGCACACGCAGCCGCAGCCGCACCCGTGCCACAGCAGACAGGGCGTCTCCACGCTGACGCAACACGCATGTCAAGTCACGCAAGCGCACCTAAATGCCGATCCGCGACCCCTTTTCCGCTGTCGCTGTCGCTGTCGCTCGCTCGCCGCCTCTTCAGTCACCTAGTCACGCGCGCGCGTTCCCTCGCCCTGGCCGCTTGCTGTCTGCTGCTGTCTGCTGGGTCTGCGAGGTTGTCTGCTTCGAGAGCGTTGGTGTCGCTGGTGGTCGCGCTCCCTGACCCTGCGCGCTTGTCGCCGTTTCGCACCCTTCTCGCGTGAGTGGGTGTATATTTATCCCCTCGTCCCAGCGCGTCCCCTAACGCCGCGGTTGAGACCAGAACCGTCGCCCACTCGGCCAATGAGAGCCCGGGGGCGGTGCAAATATAGAAGGCGCCTGCTGCTGGTGCAGGTGTGTCTCGTGGAAGAGAAGCGCTTTCGCTTTCGCTTTCGCTCGCTCGCTCTCTCTCTCGCTTTTTCAAATTTCGAGTTTGCGCGCGAAACAAAGCAGCCTCCTCGTCTGCCCATGCACACACAGAGAAAGACACACAGAGAAAGAGATACATGATGTGAGCCACGCGCGCAATCGCATACACACGCGAGGACGCCGTGCAGCGTGCGCACAATCGCTTCTCCTGCTGCCACTGACGAGTGGCGAGCGTGCGGAATGCGGGGATTCCCTTGTGACGAGGAGCAAGCACACGCACACGCACACGCACGCGCGCACACATGCGCGCGCTTGCAGCTCGAGTGGTGGTCCACGCGCGTACCTGTCGTGCTCGTCGCTCTGCTCTGCCTGCGCGGATCTGCGGATGCCTGTCAACGGTCGATGGCGGCGTGTCGCCCGGCTGCTCGCTCCTGCACTGCCCAACTGCCCCAGTCGCCCTGCTCGCGCGCTCTGCTGCCGCGTCTTCGCTCGTTTCGCTTTTTCAAACTGCGAAAAGCAGACTCGAAACCCCCCCCCCAACCGCAACCGAACCCCAGCGTAAAACCTCGCCAAAACCTACTCTCCGGCAGCCAGGGTTTTTCGCAAAACCCCGCGCAGAGCGGCGCGAGCGGCAAATAACCTCGGAAACGAGGTGCGAGCCACGCGACATGATTGGCGGATTTTTCTCGCGGAAGAGGTAGGTCTGGGGCAGGGCAGGGTGAGCGCGCAGTCAAGCGAACCCGCACACTTTGATATTCCCCGCTCATTTCGCGGTGCCGCCACCTGCGAAAGCTGATGTTCAACGCTTGCGAGAAAAAGAAAGAAACAACTGCAAAAGCAGAGAGAGAGAGAGAGAGAGAGAGATACAAAAGAGAAAACAAAAAGCGCGCGCGAACGAAAATGGCTGACGACGTGAGCTTCCGCGAGACGCTCGAGCACCTCGGCGGCGTCGCGGCGGTCGCGGCCGGCGTGCTGCTGCTGCTCGCCGCCTACCTGCTGCTCGTCGAGTGGTTCCTGCCGCGCCACCGCCGCACGATCGAGGGGGCCGGCAGGCAGCAGCGGACGCGCGCGGCGGCGGCTGTCAAGCGCCAGTGACCACTCTTCGGGGTTCTCTCTCCAAGAGGCGCGCAATCGCACTGAACGCAACGCTGCGTTGATCCGTCGGGTGCTGAACGCAGGAGAGAGAATTTCCGAGAGCTGCAGGCTTGTCGACTCGAGAAGGACAAGAAGAATCGTAAATGGAGACACTCGAGCCCTCTCAAACAATTCTGTCGCTGCCATAGAAACCCAGCCTCCCTCCCGTTCAGTCGAAGCAGCCCAGATCCCCGCCCGTGACGACGCTGGAAGCGCGGAACGGGTACTGTAGACTGCGGGTGGATCCGTCCACAGACAGCGCGAGGCACATGGCTACACTCGGACAGCCATTCATCGCTTCATTCGCGCCGTCAGAAAGTGCGCTCGCAGCAGCAAACAATACTCGCGGCGGATCCCCAACCCGCGTTGCTGGCGCAAATGGATGGATCGCGTTTTTGGCGGGTTGTCGATCACTTCAACGTCCCTCTTTTCAGCCAATCATGCCGACGCAAAAGCTGGTAGGGGTGCGTTTCAGCCAATCAAAGAGGGGTAAAAATCGGCCAACGGGAAGAAAGGGCAGTCACTTGCCCAAACGAGCGAGCGAATGGATCAGTTGACAAGCTCACTGAGAGCTGCCGGAAATTGACTGGTTGATGATACGCGGAGCGCTTGTGCGACCAGAGAGAGAGAGAGAGA
>JAADWH010000143.1:0-41421 GCA_023335995.1 Globisporangium nagaii
CCAGTGCAGACACACGACCGCAGTCGCCACCGAGCCCTGCGTGGTCTTCGCGATGGCTCGCGCGAGCTACGATGCCATGGAGAAGCTGGCGCCGGAGCTCTCGAACCGTCTGCGAGACGTCGTGCTGCAGTCCATGGCGCTTGGGATCACCAACACGACACCTGTGAGCGTCAGCAATCATGCATAGATTTGTCAGCTCTCCAGTGGACTCGTAAAGTTGCAATCGTATGAGCTGCAGGAGACTTTGACTCGGCGAGAAGGAAGAGCAGTGCAGCCATGTGTCGCGAAAACCAAAGTGCAGCAAGCATTGCCGACCATCACTCGCTCTCTCACTCGTGTCTGATGTCATCCGCGCACACACACCCGCCGCCCGAGATGCACCTCCAAACAGATGGAAACGCGAAGCGAGCTCGTCCCCCTCGAGCAGCACCTCGATCGCGATACATTCGCTCCAGACAATGATATCTGAGTGCAATTCCCGTGGCTCGAGGCGCACGTCCTCCGTCTCACTTTGCAGGTCCCCACGATCCGCACTCGCCACCTCGCAAGCAACAGGACGAGAAAAGGATGATCCCGTACGCGGCGGTGTCGATGCTGTGGACGCTCGCTTGCGTCGGCGCGTACCTCGCGATCGTGTACACGAGCGTCACTCAGAACGCGTCCGCCTACGCGCTGTACATCGTCATCGCGGCATACGCGGTCGGCATCCTCACGCTCAGCGCCATCTACTCGGGAGTCATCTCGCTCGGCTGCTGCGGATCCGAGCGCGCGAGTGAGTCGAACGACGGCGCCGCCACAACAGAAGAAGCAGCAAAAGCAGAAGACGAGCAGGTATCGAAGGTGTAACGAAGCGGCGAGATCAGCGAGTCTAGCAGCAGCGAAGAGGCGCAAGAAGAGGGATCGAAGCCAGCATGTTGATCGTTTGTTAGCTCTCCATTAGACTGCGTATCAGGCATCGTCCGCGTCTAGACGGTGAATAGACACCGTCGCATGCAAATCACGCTGGATGCTCCTGCTCCTGTTCCATCCGTGGTGGCTGCGTTTACACGTACGCGCCACCGCCACCTCCACCGCGAACCGACGGGTTCTTCACACTCTCGACGACCTGGTGGAACACGGGACTCTCGCTGAACAGCTCGTTCGTGTTGCGGAAGACGCTGCCGCCGCGGCTGCGACGGCGCAGCACGAACTGGCGCACGTCCACGAAGACGCTGAGCAGCACGGGCAGGAACACCATGCCGTTGAGCACGCCGCAGAGCACGACCGTCATGTACATGCGGAAGTAGTACTTCTGGAAGATGCGCGAGTCCGCAAGCGTGAGCGCGCTGAGACCGACGATCTTGGTGATCGTGATGCCGAAGAGCACCGAGACGAGCACCTTGCGGAGCGCGTCCTTGGCGCGCTCGTCGCCGGTCGTGCAGCGCGACTTGGCGAACATGCGGATGTAGTGGCCGCAGAACTCGACTGAGATGCCCGCGGCGATGATCAGGTTCACGACCGACAAGCCGTTGAGCAGGATGTCGTTGGGCTCCATGAGCCCCATGACCTGAATCACGATGTTCGCCGAGCAGAGTGCCACGAGCAGCGGGTACAGCAGGCTGCCGAAGTAGATCGCGTGGATCGCAAACACCGCGGCGAGCGCGAGCCCCACGAGCTTGTACGTGTCGCGCACGATCGTCAGGTACTGGTCAAAGTACACGTACGTGATCGAGTACGCCCAGACGTCCACGCCGGTCTTCTCGCTCATCCACTCGGCCGCGCGCCGCGACTGCTTGTAGCCGTCGATGAAGTCCTGCTGCGTCGGGTTCGCCGTTGACACGAGCATGTACGAGAACGCCGTGATCTGACTGCCGTAGCCCGTGCTGTTGAGCACGACCTGCGGCGTGGCGCTCGTCACGATTGGCACGGGCTTGTTGTCCAGGCTGAACTGCCCGCGGTAGATCGACCCGCCGCCGCTTGAGCACAAGCTGCCGGCGCTCGCGGTCGCAAACATGCTGAAGAGCGACATGTACGACTCCTGAGGCACGGGCGGCACACTCGACTTGGCTGACAGACACGTCGGGTTCTGCAGCCGCGCGCTCGAGTACGTTGCGTTATCCGAGTTGATCGGCAGGTACGCTTTAGAGACGCTATCGACGCGGCAGCACTCGCTGTCGGGACTCACGAAGCCCCAGAAGTCGTCCATCCACGAGTACGTCACACCGTTGCTCAGGTGCGTGACGCTGCGGTCCGCGTCGTTCGCGAGCACGTCGACGATCTTCGGGATTGAGAACTCGTCGCAGAAGTCCTTGGATTTGCAGAACTTGGCCTCGACGCTCTCGTCGCTCAGATCGAACGCCGCCGGGTTGCGCTTGTAGCCGCCTTCGACCACGAAAAACACTGGCGCGCCGGTCGCCAGGTACTTGTCGATCGCATTGAAGTACGAGATCAAGTAGGACGCCGACGGCATGGACTCCGCCTGCGGCAGACCGTGGCGCAGGTGCTCGATCGAGTAGATCGAGAGCAGCGACCAGACCAAGAATGCGAGCAGCACCACGAGCTTCACGATCTTGAGCGACAGGAAGCGCGCGTACGCGTCGACGCACATGTCGAAGAAGTGCGACGGCTTGAGCACCGCGGCTTCGATGGACTCGCGGCGCGACTCGTTCGAGAGCTGGCGCGCGAGCTTCACGCCGCGAGTCTCGCCGCTCCCAGTGGCAGCCGTGGCTTCGTCGTCATCGCTCTCGAAATCACCGTCGCCATCGCTGAGCGCTTCGTCGTCCTTGAGCCAGTCGGGGATCGTGGCTTTGTGCCAGCAGAAGAGATCGTACTTCCCCGCGAGCTCGCGGCGCTTGTCGAGCGTGATGATCGCCACGAGTAGCGTCATCTGGATGCAAAAGTTGATCAGCACCGCGGCGGCCGAGAACGCGGCGAACCAGAGCACGGCGGGCATAGGCGAGATGCAGCCGAAGGCGAAGGCGACCGACTCGGCGATCGACGCCATGAAGATGCTCGGACCGATGTAGCTGAGCCCCTCGGAGACCAGCACGGTCGCGATCTCCTGCACGGCTCCGGGCTTTCCGTCCAGACCGACGAACAGGATCGCCTCTTCGTGTACGAGCTCGTCCTGCATGTGGCTGATCGCATGCACGATGAGGAAGATGTTGTCCACGCCGATCGCGAGCGTGAGGAACGGCACGACCTCCATGATCACGAGCTGGAGCTTCACGCCGAACCACATGAAGATGCCGATGGTGCTCGAGACGGAGATCATGATGCAGATGACGCCGAGGAAGCCTACAGTGATCTTGGACGTCTGGAAGAACCGCTTGCTCATGGACCAGCGGTTGATGCCGAGCGAGACGTACACGATCATGAGCAGGTAGCTCAGCACGACGGGGAACATGTCGCCCGTGGACTCGTTCTTGATCTCGTCCTGCACGGACGTTTCGGCCATGAAGAAAACTTTGAAGAGTTCGTTCTGCTCAGCCTCAACTTTCATGCGCTCAATGTACGCGCGCTCCCAGGCGATCGCCGGATCGTTGCTCGCCTCGTCGTAGTAGTTGTACACGAGCGCCGTGGATACGATCGCAGTCGACTCCAGGTACAGCGTCGTGTTCGTCTCCGCCGCCTCGGGAAAGCCGCCCAGGTACGTGTTGTACAGGTTCATCGGCGCGCCAAACGCCGACAGACACGGGCAGTCGCTCATGCTCGCCGGGATCGTCGCGCCTTTCGCTCGCAGCGCGTTGCAGCCAGCGATGTCGGCGTTCTGCGGCGAGTAGATGCAGTTGCTGAAGTGCGAGAGCGCCAGGTCGTATCTCTCGTAGAACTCAAAGTGGTCCATGCGGTTCTGGAAATACTGCGTGATCGAGTTCACGGCGCAGCTCGTGCCCGTGGTTTTCCAGCAGATGTCGCTCAGTGCCACGTGCTCCGGGAACGCTGCGCTAGCGTCGCCAGCCACCACGTCGGCGACAACCTGCTGCACGCGGATGGCTTCTTTCAGGTACGCGACGCGGCCAATCGCGCCGCCGTCCTTCGGCACGAGCATGATCTGCTGCGAGCGGTAGAACGGCATGAAGAGCTCGCCGTAGCGGTCGCGCTCCTGGTACGGACGGCTGGACTCGGCGACCCAGAGCTTCACCGGGTTCGTCTCCACCTCGATCTTCGTGAGCCCGATGCCGCACACGACCGCGAGCGCCAGAATGATCGCGATTGTGTAGTACGGACGGTTGCCCCCCGAAATGAACACGCCCCAGCGCTTCATCTGGCTCGCCATGTACTGGTCCATGAAGCTCAGATTCTGCTCGCTCGCGTACGCGCCGGCTGCTGTCGGCGCCGCTCGGACGTCTGGAGTCGCTTCACGAGGGAACCCGTCATGCTCGTCATCGTCACTGCGCGTCGCGATGACGAAGCCCGCGATCAGCGCACAGCCAACGAGGATCCCGAGCGCGATCAAGAAGACGTTGAGCGCTGTGAAGTCGCTCTCCACCAGGTTCGTGGCCAGGAACTCCATCAGCGGATCCCACTTGCTGTCCGCCGTGCTGCTGCTGCTGCCGTTCCCGCTAGCGCCGTCACTCTCGTCATCCAGACTCACAGCGCCGTAGCACGCCTGGTGGGACTTGCGCTTGTCGCTCGCGTCCACCGCGCAGATCGAGCCGCAGACGCCGACGCAGGACGTGAGCTTGACGTTGAGCGGCGCGAGGCAGTCGGTCGCGTTGCTCGCGAGATCACCGCACGCACAGACCTCGTCCTGCTGCTCCTGCTCGGAGAGCTGCTGCATCGTCTTGACGTTGATCTGCAACGGCGAGCCAAGCGAGTTGAACTTGTAGGCGCCCATATACTCCAGCAGCCCGAAGCCATCCGTGCAGTTCTGGTTCGGGTTGCACAGCAACTTGAAGAACGAGTCCTTCTCGCAGTAGTCGTAGATGTCGCGGATCGTGTCGCTGCCGACGTAGAACGTCGCCTCCTCGATGGCCGGGAAGATCGCGTCCTTGTGCTCGTCGTCGCCGGGCATGAGCCGCACCTGTTGCACGTCGATGAACATGCTGTTGTTCGGGTTGCACGCGAACTGGCACCAGACGTTGCGCAAGTTCTCCTGGCACGCCGAGCACTGCGGCTGCAGCATGCGCACCTGGGTCTTGAGGCTCTCGTACTGGTTCTCCGTGCAGCAGAGTAGGTCCTGACCCTGCGCGACCGTCGCGTTGTACAGCAGCGGGCAGTCGACCTGGAACTGATCTCGGTTCGCGCTCGACCACTTGGACACTTTGTTTGAGAAGCCCTGCTCGTACCCGCTCTGCGTCGAGATCGGCAGGTACCGGTTCGGTAGCGCGGCGGACGCGTACGACGTGTTCACGTAGGACGTGTCGAACGCCACGCACATGCCAGGCCCTTGCTTGTAGACGCCGAACTCCGGCACGGTCTTCGGGTCGCTCACGCACTCCTTGCCCTTCGAGTACTTGCACGTCGTGAGCTTCGATCTGATGATCGCGAGCGCGCTCGCATTGTCCGCCAGAGTGTATGGCACGGTCTTGTTCGAGAGGCGCCGGATCACGCCGCTCGTCTCCGAGAGAGACAGAGGCGAAGTGGACGCGCTGGTGGCTGCAGAGGCAGACGCGAAGAGCGCACTCGGCAGCACCGCGGACGCGAAGAAGAGCGTCGTGAGGAACTACAGCAGCGCATGGTGGGTAGACATAACTGCGTTAGACTCTGTGTAGAGGATGCACGCAAAGCAGGATACGGAGCAGCACACTTACGCCATTGCCAGTCGCGGCAGCTCTCTTCGCGCGTCTGGAGGCGCCGCAGAAGCGGTTCGCGTTGCTCTGCGCGTCAAGCTGGTGGCGGCACCAGCCGCGCAGCGTCTCGGCGCTGATCACGGTGTCCGCCGCTTGCGTGTAGCTGTCGTTCGTGTCGTTTTCACAGAGAAGTGTTTCTGCTTTCTGTTGCTGCGTCGGCTCCTTCGTCTGCACTGGCGCGAGCGTGTAGTGCAGCGCGAGCGCGCCGACGAAGGCGAGTGCTGTGGCCAGCGCCACGAGCACCAGGTGGTTGAAGAACACGATCGAGAGCTCCGCGAAGAGCGCTTCGAGCGCCGCGCGGAAGCACGGCGTGCAGATCGCGAGGCTCACCGCCGCGAAGAGCCACATCGAGATGGAGCTGCTGCTGAATGGAGAGTTGCTGGAGTTGTGCGGGTGAGGTGCTCAATTCCAAAGTGAGCCTCTGCCGGCGCATCCAGCGTCATCGCCGTGCACATAGGCGAGCGAGAGATCGAGCGAGAGATCGAGCGAGCAGCTCTTGCTCGTGGACAGTCGTCGTTGCTGAGTTGTAAGCGAGCATTTGGCGACTCTTTGATACGCATGTCTCTACCTGTTTAAGTGCGCGACCCTTGCTTGTGCAGGTATGCTAATACTTGAACCTTATGAAGCCTGTTTATTACGTTCGACATATGTGTAGTCGTTATGAAAGTATGTCGCTTTTGAGCAATCAGAGCAGCGAGTTGTGTTTACCACATGTCTCACATTATCGAATGTGTCTGCTTTTGGACACACATCACTCGAGTAAGTACATTTGGGTTCGATGCTGTGCATTGAGCTGAAATGTACTGACATAGTGCACACCTGGATGCTGACATTGCGAGTCTCGCTCGCTTTTCACATCTCGATACCCAAGTCTCTCTCATTCTCTCTCTCGCTTTCTCCACAGCGTTCTCCACAGCTATCACAACTGTGTGATCAGCTTCCCCGTCCTCCAGTAATCAGAGCTGCGCTTGCTCTCTACGCGCGCGCCTCTGGTTTTCTTGCGCAGGTGCACTTTTGGATCCATGTTCCGTTCTTTCCGAGAACCGGTGGTGGTGGACGCTGAGGACGGACCATGTGTGCGCTGCAACAGAGTGTGTGAGAGAGAGCGCGCGTTCGATATTCCACCATCGAAAACATCGCGGCGCGAATGCTTACGAGGAGGCTTCGGATCGAGTTGCGCTGGTAGCGATCGCAAAAGTGCAGACTCTGATTGGCGAGGGCTCGCGCTGTGGCGGTTTCAGAGCTGTCGCACGTTCTTGCAAGTGTGCTCACGTGAATGGCAACCTTCGAGCCTTCGGATGGCTACGCTTCAGCCCATGTGTCAGTGCTTCACAAGCCGGACAGACAGAGATCTCGCCTTACACCCGAGCTTTCATCACCTTGGAGGAGCGAATCGAAGCTCGCCACTGCATGCCAGAGCGCACATCGGAGTCAACGATGCGGCACCAGCGCGCAGCCGCTAGCGTTCGCGTACTGCCCATGCAAGAGGCTTGGCACGATTCGAAGCGTCTCGGTTTGGTTTGGTTGCTGTCCAGAAGTGCAGCAGCAAAATGTAGCCATCCGATCTGTTCTCAGGATCGGCATCTGAGTGGGTGGGATCAGATCTGATTCCTCGCGATAACCAGCCAACATCCATCCGGCGCTGTTCAATTGGGAAAGTCAAGCCAATCAAGCAAAACAAGCAAGCGCAGCGACGATGAACATCTGGATGACCGCGAGCGACGGCGACCTCGAGGGCGTGAAGGCATTCCTGGCAGGCGGCGGCGACATCAACACTAAGGACGAGAACGGCTACACGCCGCTGTGAGTGCTGCGCTGGGTGTCTGTTGTCTGTCGCTCGCGCTTCGTTGTGCGTCGAGAACTCGCGCTCACTGCTATCGCTCCGCATGCGTGCGTCTCATGGAATGACACAGTCA
Source organism: Globisporangium nagaii (assembly GCA_023335995.1). Taxonomy (NCBI): domain Eukaryota; phylum Oomycota; class Peronosporomycetes; order Pythiales; family Pythiaceae; genus Globisporangium; species Globisporangium nagaii. The sequence goes on from JAADWH010000143.1 coordinate 7,688, forward strand.
GGCAGCAGCGAGTTACAACCACGCCGAGCTGGTGGTGTTTCTGCTGCAGAACGGCGCGATCGTGACACTAGGTGCGCTCTTTGCCTCTTGGCTCTTGCTGTCGCAATGGCGGTGTGTCCTCGCTTGTATTGACGAATGGATGCTGCTCTGTTGCTGCTCGGGATGTGCAGGCGACAACGAAAACGACACGCCGCTCCACGCGTGCGAGAAGGTGGAGATCGCCAAGATCTTGCTCGCGCACGGCGCGGAGCTCAACGCGCGCAACGCGGAGGGGCGAACGGTGCGTGGCGAAGCGCGCTTATGTTGGCTCGTATGGCTGTTGTGTGTCGTGTGCTGACGACGGGATGCTTTGTCTTATGTGTGACTTTTGTGGCTGCAGCCGTACGATACTGCTATTGAAGATGAGCACGAGGAGCTGATCCGCATGTACGAGTCGCTCGGCGCGGAGAAGTCGGACTTGGTGGAAGGCAGCGACGAGGACGGCGATGACGAGGACATGGCCGAGCAGTAACCTATCGAATAGAGCGCCGCTTTCGTGATTGTGTGTGCGTTTGCTGTCTTGCGCTGAACTGCGAGAATGGGGGGCGATCGGATAAACACGATGGGCGAGAAAGAGGCAAAGAAGGGAGTCATGCGAAGGAGATGTCTATTGATGCGTTTAGCTGCTGCCGCTTCGACAGACACTGCCACAGATGCGCGTGATAAGCAGAGATCATGCATTTGTGAATACATGCACACACACACACACACACAGCTCGTCTTTCGATTTGTTTCACTCAGCAAGAGGTTGTCCACAGAGGATTCGGACTCATTATATCATTTAGTTATCATCGTGAAACATGCTTTCATCCATTCGGGGCGACCACACACGCAGGTATACAAGAGCTGGGGATGCAAGATATACAAGCCAAGAAAACACAGAGACACGGCAGGCACGCAAGCACACTCTGGCGGCAATCGCGCTGCTGCTTCTGCCCTGTTCACTCGCGCTCACCGACTGCGAAAATGCAAATGCGCTCGGACAAAAGAGCCACAGCGCCAAAACACAACCGTCGCTCGTCGCCGTCTGGGGTCCATCCGTTCCAGTCCGTGGCGCCGATGTGTCTTTGCCGGGCTGGCGCCACCGTATCTGCGACATGTGCTGATCGCTGCGTCAGATCTTAGCCGAGCAGAATCAGTTCTGGGTCGAACACAGCGCCAGCATTGAAGCTCTGCTCGTCATCGCCGCCACCTTTGCCAGCAGCTTGGGGCGGCGCGCACGCGTCCCTCAGGATGCCTTCGATCTGCTCCACCTGCAGCGGACTCTCGCACAGGTCTGTGAGCACGCCCGCGTACTTCAAGCTGTAGCCCGTGAACCCGCGACCGATAGCTGGATCTCCGCGGTGGCGCCACGGCACTTGGCTGCACTGCTTCTCGAAGATGCGGAGCGCCTGGTCCTGGCACTCAAAGTCCTCCGGCTCGCGGTTCTGCAGCAGCGGCTGCTTCGTGTGCTCCGAGTACAGCGCGCGGATCTTCTCAAAGAGCACGTCGTCACTCTCGCGCGCATGGACCTTCTTTACGAGCGCGTCTGCGAGTCCACGGCGGTCGGGTCCAGGCGACGCGCGCAAGTACTTGTAGAACGCAAGCACGAGCTCGATGTCGTGAGCTTCCACCGCGCTCGACGCTTTCAGCGACGGCTGTGGGACTGAGCCTGCCGCATTCGGCTTCTCGGTTGGTTCTCCATTGCGCAGCAGCTCGTCCGAATCGCCTTGGTCGTAGTTGGACTGGAAGTTGCCCACAATCTCTTTCGGGACGGATTTGGACCCGAACTCGTGCACGTGGCTCTTGTTCGTGGCTTTCTTCACGCGCTTGAACTGTTCCGTGAGCGACTCGCCCGAGAGGTCCGTCAGGTCACTGTCCTCCATCCAGTTCACCGAGTAGAGGTCGCCCAAGCACGTGTTGAGCTCCTTGCCGTTCACTTGATCGGACGGAGGACAGTACGTCCCCCACGACGACTCGGCACCGTTCGCAGCAGTCGTCGCAAACGCGTTGATCTTCTTCAGGAAGCTGGTCGAGAACATCGAGCCGGACTCGCACGCTGCGCAATCAAAAGCACACAGTGAGATGATGACTTGGTAGACAGAAGAAATCATCGCCCGAGCCACTGCATACGATCCCATGCGTACGCCGCGTACCTTCCATGTAAAACACGAGCTCCTTGTACATCTTGGTAGTGTGCATCGTCTTGAGCGCATGCGCGAGCGTCTTTGAGCTCAGCTCCTGGCCGTGCGGGAACACGACGAAGCCGCGCGCGCCGTGGTCCACAAAGTTCACAAACACGCGGTCGTTCTCCGTGCTGTTGAGCACGCGCTTGCCGTGCGTGGCGGACGCGTTGCCCACCAGCACGTTGACGAACATCTCGGGCGTCACGAGCTCGCCAGTGTACTCGACGTCGCAGCCTTTGTACACGTCCACCGCTGCGACCTGGTCGTCGGAGCCGTTGCCAGTTGTCGGCTTGTTGAACAGCTGGCCCGGGAACGGGTTCTCCTTGGCGTTCGCGACGTCGTCGTACATCATTAGGATCACGTTCTCCGCCGGGATGCCGTGGCGGCGCACGACGTGGTACGCGTGGCACGCATCGGCTTGGTGGCGGTAGTTGTCGTAGCCCCGCGAGCCCGCGACGATGACCGCCCAGTGCTCCGCAGACACGCACGAGTGCGCGACGAGCAGCGCGGCAGTCAGGAGCAGTCGCGGCAGCGCGAGCATGGTGCGCAGGTGGGTGGGTGGAGGGATGCAGACGCAGCGAGCGAGCGAATGGCAAAGATCGCGACGAGGCGCGAAGAACAAATGCTGAGGTTGCTTTTCTTCTTCAAGCGCCAAGTGACCAGCATTCCGCTCTTTGCCTCTCTAAAATCGCTTCGCATCACGTCTTGGTCTTTGTAAGCTTCAGTCCAGTTTGTTTACCCATTTGGGAGGAGGATGGCTGACAGAACCATACAATTGTGAAGCTTGCTTATCGCAATACTGGACCTCTTTAAACCAGCTAGAGTGAGCGCTGACTCGGGTTCAGTATGCCATACAGGAACGCTGTGTAATCAGATCAGCAGCGACGTAGTTGCAGAACGCGCCTTTGCACGGATCGTGGCGACGCCGACGGCTGTGTGCGCGAGGGAGCGAGAATGATTCTAGGTACGGTTGTAGAGATTCGTGCGTGTGTGTGCATGATATGCATCCGCGTTAGTATACAAGTACAGTCTCGTCTTTTTGTGTGTGTGTTCGCCTGCTGCTGCTGCTGCTGCTGCTGCCTCTCGCTGCTATCGGAGCTGCTCCAAGCTCATGGTCGTCTTCGGCGACACCTTGAGCTTCGCGGCCGTCTTCGCATAGATCGACTTCATGAGGCGCGAGAGGTTCTTCTTCGGCGGCTGCGCGGCAGTGCCGGCGGCGGCGGTGGCGTCGTCGTCCGCCTTGTCGCCCATCTGCTGGAACTGCTCGTACTCGCGCTCCGAGTAGAAGAGGTCCGCCGGGTCGTACGACTGTCGCGGCAGCACAAGCACCTCGGGCTCTTCCTGGAACGACACGCTCTTCCGCTTCGCGCGCGACGACACCCCCACTGTCTGGCTGCTCGCTGCGTCTGCTGCGGTCGTGGGCTCTGGCTGCTGCGCGCTGTCGTGCTTCCCCGCAGCAGAGCGCGCAGCTGCAGCGCTCGGACTCTTGCTGCTGAAGCTCTGGTAATAGAGCGCCGTGACCCACCGCACGATGTCCTTCTTCTGGTGGATGCGCACGGTGATCACATGGCCCGTGTCACTCGAGCGGATGTACACGCACTCGTGGTCGAAGCCGAAGACGCTCTCGTTCGCGCTGCGCGCGCGCACCTGCATGTTGATCTCGTCGCTCGGCGGCGTCTGGCGCTTGTAATCCTGGCGGCGCGCGTACAGCTGCAGCTTTCCGGGGAGCAGCACGGCGAAGAGCCATCGCGAGCAGACTTTCCCTTTCGCCTTGTTCTTCGAAGACAACGACAGCGACGACGACAGCGACGACGACGAAGCGCGCTTGCGGTGCTCGGTGTCGTCCTCGATGCGCACGAAGCCCGTGAGCGGGTAGTGCACCGGCGCGGCAGGTGCGACCTGCGACAGCGGCGAGTGCGCTGCTGCTGCGACTGCTGCCGCCATCTCTGTCTGTCTGTGCTGGTATCCGGAGCTTTGTGTCTCTGACTTGTGCGGTTGCTGGCAAATGCGGGAGTGAGATGAGCGCTGAGATGGCGCGCAGGTGAACGTTGAAGTCCGCGGTCGACCGCCGCGTACAGTAAGTAGGGGGCGAGCGGGGGCGGAAACCAGATGGTCGCGCAGCATCCGCGGATGGCGCTCGACCAGCACCACGGACGGCGACGAAGACTGAACAACGATGTCCCTCCCGCCTCGAAGCTCAGCTCCGGCGGACTTATCAAGATTATCCTGAGCGCTTGCCGCGGCTGACACGATGAGTCCGAGCAGGTGCGTAAACGAAGCGAGCGGAGGCGGCGTCGTCGTCGCATACAAAATCCAAGAGGAGACGCGCCGCGACACGCGCTCGCTGATGCACTACTAGCAGCAGGGGACAGCAGCAGACAGCAGTCGGCCGTGCGTGCGTGCCTCCTGGCGCGCGGAAGTGGGTACACTTTGCCCCCTCCTTTCCTGTCGCAGCGGAGGGAACTGCCTCGCAAAGCGCCGTCGTGTCAATTGAGTGGGAGCCCCTGGCTGTGGACGGACGTGCGCTGCAACTTGACGTGAACCGAGACCCGCATCGAGGTGTGTGTGAGTGCACCTCGCATTCCAGCTGGCGCGTTTGTGCAAGATGAGGCATTTGGGTGAGGCGTTTGCGAGGGACGGCCGGCAGCGAGCGTGCTGTGGTTCTCTTTTTCTCATCATGAGGAGGAGGCGAGGCAGTGTCCAACACGGCCCCGCTCACGGCTTCAGCTGGATTTTCAGCGAGCAAATCGAGTCGTAAAGAACTCGCACTTTAGTGAAGAGATGCACTACTTCGCACTTTAGTGAGCTGCACTCATTTGCGTAAATACTGCAAAGTCTGCAGTTGCAGCATTTACACATATAGACTGATACTCAGCTGAAGATGTTTGTGTGACGAGGGAGCAAAGAGCCAAAGACAACCGACAGCAGAGCGATCAGGACAGACAGCATGGAGCGCAAGTGGCACGTGGAGCTGAACGAGGCGCGCGAGAGCGACCTCCCGAGCAAGCTCGAGCCCCTCGGCTTCTGCAGAGGCATCGTCGCGGAGAAGGTGCGTCCGCCTGCGAGACGCCTGCTGCTCTCCTTGTCGCCTGCGTGGGCGGCAAGAGCGCAACAGAGTGAGAGAGAGTGAAAAAGGGGGGAGGGAGCATTTTTGGGCCCTGACTTCATCACCGCTGTCCTTGTTGCAACGAGCAGGAGTCCAGCAATGCGGTGGCGAAGACTGCATCCAACACCCGTGAGCTCAAGAAGAAGGTGCGTCCCATGTGTGTTGTCGATGTGAGCGAGGGTGGCTGTCATTGCAACTGCAGGGTCGTCTGACACATCGCTTCATCATGCTCTCGCTGTGTGTGTGTTTCTGCTGCTGCAGCGCGCGATGGAGATCGGCATGGCGCCGTTCAAGAGCCTGATGCAGACGGGCTTCATGATGTGGATGAGTGGCTCGTCCGTCAACATCTTCAGCATCATGGTCACGGGCATGATCATCATGAACACGCTCAAGTCGCTGCTCAACATCCAAACCTGTACGGCAGTCGCTTGCTCGCCTCTCACCACCACCATCGCTGCAATCCCAACTAATCCCCGCGTTCGTATGTGGCTTGGTATGTGCTGCTGCAGCGTTCACGTCGGTGAACGACGGCGTGATCGATCTCGTGCAGCCGAAGCTCGTGTACGTCGCGGGTAACCTCGCGAACGTCGCGATGGCGCTCTACAAGTGCGCGAACATGGGGCTGCTGCCCACGACAGCGGCCGACTGGACGTGGCTGCTGCCGATCAAGCAGGCGATCGAGACCTCGGCCTACGCGTTCGACCAGTAGTCGGCGCAGCCGGAGATCTGAGTCACGCTCCTGCGGTTGTCGAGCGACGGCAGGCTGATCAGGCAGGCGCAGCGCCAACATCAAAATATATGCACACATTTGGTATGAAAGCAGGCGCTCTGCAGCGCTCCACGCTGATACGAAACAAACAGACTTCACGTTATCCAGTGTTCATACTTTGCGCTCGTTCCACGCGATCCATTCCACCACCACTAGCCAGCCAGCCACAGCAAGCGACACGCGCGAGAGTTCCGTTCCCCTCGCAGTCGCCTGGAGGCGACAAAAATCAAAACTGTGAGAATAAACAGGAGGTGCCAGCTATGACATGTTGCGGCCGCCCGTGTGGTGCGGACAGCGGTACTCCTCCGGCAGCAGCGAGCGCTGCAGCGCGTTGAACGCAAACACGCGTCTGCCGGTGTTCTTGAGTGCGTTCTCGATGCGCACGCCCTCGGAGCGCATGACCGACACGATCCCGGGCTTCTTGCTCTCTGGCAGCCCGTGGTTCTGCACGAGGATGCGGCCCTGCTCGAGCGTCACCGACATGCCCGTGCGGTCCTTCGCGCTCTTGCACACAGTCACGCGGCCCGCGGCCAGGCGCCGACACAGATCCGAGCTCAGCTGCAGGATCTCCGGACGCTTCTTGCGCGTCTGGCGCGACAGCGAGATGAGTTTCTCGAGCTTGTTCAGGATGCGCGTCACTTCGTCGCGGGACGGCACGTCGCGAGGCTGCACTGGTCTCGCTGCCGGCCCGCTCGCGCCGCCGGTGTAGTAGCGCGACTGGAGCGTCGCCTGGTAGTTGCAGTACCGGTCGCAGTACGACCGCAGCGAGCGCAGACTGCTCTCGTTGATCACGTCCTGCAGGCGCGTGACCGACGAGCCCGTGTTGTTCGCGAGCGTCTGCTTCTCGTTGATACCCTGCGAGAAGAGCACGGGGCTGACCTTGATCGCGCCGCCGTGGCGCAGATACTCCGACAGCTTCACCTTGTCGTTCGAGCGCAGCTTGACGCGGATCACCAGGTGCGTGTACCCGAAGAGCTTCTCGACCGACGTCGGCGCGAGCGACGCCGCTGAGTTGCCGCCAATGCCGCCGAGCAGCTTGTGGTTCTTCGCCTTGATGAACGTGCTCAGCAGCCGCTGACCCACGCCGCTGAACGACGACTGCGTGGCGATCGACCCCGAGCGGTGGTGCGACGGCGAGCCTGCTCCACCCTTGCCCGAGTCCGCTGACGAGGACGCGCCGCCTTGGCGACGGCGCTGGCGCCGACGCTCGCGAGCCGACGAGTTGCTGCCGACCGAGAGCGCGTCGTCAATGTTCATGAACACGTTCACGTCTACGACGCCCGCGATCCCGTTGCTCGACGACGACGAGCCCGAGTGCGACGACGACGTCAAGCGCGAGAGCTCGGCTGCCGTCGGCGCAGTGGCATTGCCGCCCTCTTCTTGCTGCTTCGTCTCCTCTTCGTCCATGTGGAACGACAGCTGCGTCGCGCGGTCCGTCGCCGTCTTCCGCCGTTGCTGCTCAATCTCGGTGTCGTTCTCCTCGTCGTCATCGTCGTCCTCGTCCTCGTCATCCTCGTTCTCATCCACGAGCACGAAGCGGATGTTGCGCAGCTCGTTCACAGCGCCGGCCATGTCTTCGAGCATGCCGGCTTCATTGCCGTGCGTGGACACGAGACTCTCGACGTTGAACAGGAACCCGAGCTTCTCCATCTGCTCGAGCATGCCGGCGCCGAGCGCGGGCTGCGTGTTCTGTAGCGCCAGGTCGATCTTGCGCGTGAACGCAGTCACGAGCGCCGCCACCGCCTGCGGGAAGCACACGTCCATGCGCTGCTGGATCTCCCACTCGAGGTTGTCCGCCTTCTGCTCTTCCTCAGTCCACAGCGGGTTCTGGTGATGCGCCGCAGTCGACCCAGGCTCTTCGTGCGCGCGCGGCTTGAGCTTCGAGTGCTGCTCCTCGAGACCGAGGATGCCGCCGTTCTTGAACTTGTACACGTGTGCCGCCATGGCGCCGACCGTGACAATGTCGTACACCGACGCAGTCGTCGGCGCACTGCTGCCGTCATTGTCGCTCGCGAGCAGCTTCGCTGAGCGCTGCGAGTCGCCAAACGTGTCGGCGCGGCCGACCCACATCTCCTGCAGGTGCAGGTTGATCGGCAGGAACCGCAGCTGCGCGTTCTTCTTCTCCGTGCTCGGCTTGAAGTAGTTCTTGTGCTGGTCGCGCGTGACGTACAGGCGGCGCAGGCGGCGCAGCAGCGCTACGTAGTCCTTCATGCGCGTCAGGCGCTGGTGCATCCACTCGCGGCACCGGTTCAGGTCGCCGTCGTCCTGGATCTGCTGGATCAGGTTCTCGTAGATGCCGCGATCCGACCCTTTCTGCCGCTGCTGGTCGTACGCCTCGAGCCGCGCGAGCTCGTGCTGCGCGATGAGCAGGCACTTCGACCGGTGGCGGATCACGATCTCGAGGATCTGGCGCGGGATCAGGTTGCTGAAGCGGCTCTCCGTGAGGTCCTCCACCACGAGCAAACCCTGCTCGCGGATGTGGTATTGGCTGCTGATTGAGTGCGACGCCGCGAGCCCGCTGATGCCCGCCGTGAAGCCGTACTTCGTGCCAGCCGCCTTTGGGATCACGGTGTGGATCGAAAGCTTCGGCGGGATCGTGTGCGGTCCGACCTGGCGGTACGAGTTCTCGGCCGCCACGAGTGACACCTGCTCGTGCCGCGCGCCGGCAGTCACGAGCGCGTTCGTCGTGACGGTGAACTCGCCGACGACGTTGAACGTCGGGATGCCTGCGGCAGTGGAGCTCTCGGACGAACCGCCCTCAGACTCGAGCTCGAAGAGCTCGTCGATCGCCTGCGAGCTCTGTAGCCCGCCAGTGTCCAAGTCGGCGTATGACGAGGAGCCAAGCGTGCGCAGGCTGTCACCACCGCCGTCCTCCCGTCCCGACACCCCTCGTGAGCTGCCACCGTCGTCGCCACTGTTGCTTCGCTGCTCCAGCGCAGCGATCACCGCGTCCGCAGTGATCTCCGAGTGGTCGTTGTGGCGCTCCGCCGCTGGCGCCTCCGAGCTCAGCGCGTACACGACCATGCGCACGCGCTCGTCCGTGGACGACACAGGGATGCGCGGCACCGCCAGGAACGTGTACAGGAACCGCCCGTTCGCAGTCGCAGTCGCGCTCTCCTTGCTGATCGACAGCACCGTGTCCGTGTTGCTCACCTGCTTCCACGCGCTCGCCTTCGTCTGCGCGTCCACTTCGAGTCGCTGGATCGCGATGAAGCAGCCCTGGCTGAAGATCTCGTTCATCTCGAGCGCCATCGACAGCCCGATGTAGTCATCCGCGTGCGCCGAGCTGTGCGGGTAGTTGTCGTTCGAGTCGCGCGAGGACGTCGCGCTGTCGGCGTCCAGGTCGTCGAACTCGCCGCCCATGGACCCGGCGTCGCTCCAGCGATCCGCAGTGCTGAACGAGAAGAGCGGCGTGCGGATCTCGCCGTAGCCAAACTCGGACAGCGGGCTGCTCGCCTCGGCATCTGCGTGGCCGAGCGACTTGGCCGTCGCGTTCCACTGCAAGAAGATCAAGCAGCTCGGCGGGATCGAGTACGGCAGCCAGACCGTGAAGATGTAGTACCACGGGTACGAGATGTACCGGTCGCTGCGAGACAGGATCTGCACGATCCACGAGAGCAGGTACACGAGCGTCACGACACCGATGAGCGCGTAGTAGAGCCGCAGCGCCTTCATGAGCACGACTTGGTGTGGACCCGTGGCGTTCACGAGCAGCAGCTTGCCGCGGCGCATGACCATGAACCCGAGCGCCATGACCGTGAGCGTCAGCGCTAGAAACAGCGCATACGTGACAGTCGTCGAGATAATGAAGAACCGGTCTTCGTTCGACGCGTAGCAGCTCCACAGGTAGCCCTGGATGTCCGAGAAGACGCTGTCGGACGGCTCGAACAGATCGTCCTTGCACTGCTGGTTCGCGTACGACCGCGAGTTGTTCTCCGACTCGTACACGCGCGAGATGAGCCCGCGGTGATAGAAGAGGAACGTCGCCTGGAAGACGTAGAAGAGCGCGTTGATCCCCGCGAACGCGAGCGACGTCGTGGTCTTCGGCAGCTTGCGCAGGCGCAGGTTCAGCACCGTGCCCCAGTGGAAGCACACGGCCGTGAGCATCGTGAACGTGAAGCACAGGTACAGCCGCGAGATGTAAAAGTACGAGCTGCTGCGGTCGAACGCCCAGATCAGGTTGTTCAGGATCGCCGTGCAGAGCGCGAGCACCGTGCAGATCGCCGTGATGTCCGTCCAGATCGAGCCGAGCGAGAACGTGAGCCCGTTGCTGCGGATCACCACCGTGCAGAACAGCAGCGTGCAGATGAGCACGACCATCGTGACGTAGTTGTACGGGCTCGCAGTCGCGCCGGAGACCATGTCGACCGTGATCGCCGAGAAGCTCCCGTCCACGATGAGCCGCTGCGCCGCGTCGCGGATCTGAAGGTTCGCAAAGTTCACGCCCGAGTACGACACCGACGGGTTCTGCACTTTGTCGACGCTGAGGCTGATCCAGCCGACCTCCATGTCCTCTTCGACCACGAGCGTCCACCAGTTCTCCTTCTCCATGAACGCGGTCTTGCTGAACTTCTTGCGCCAGTCGTCACCGCCTGCCGCCGCGATCGTCGCCAGCAGCTTCGTGCTCGTCGCGGTGTCGTTCACGTCAGACGACGCGGCCAGCTGCGACGTGTTCGTGGTATCGCTGCTGACAACCTCGCCATCGTCATCGAGCGTCTCGGGAAAAGTCTCCCAGGACCAGATGGCGTCGGCCGTGAACTTCCACTTGGACGCGAACTTGAGCTCGAGCGTGCTGCCGCTCGGCACGCGCGCGTTTGTGTAGAACACGACGCTCGCGTTGCCCGAGTTGCCCGGGTAGATGTTCTCCGGGAGGAACGCACCGCTCGAGATGCTTGCCATGCCGAGATCCGTCACGCGGTAGAACGAGCTGAAGACGCCGCCGTACTCCATGTCGTCGAAGAGGAAGTGCACCGGCGCAAGATTTCGGTCCGTCGAGTACGACGTCGAGACCGTGCTGTCGTCCACGCCGCTCGGCGTCTCGACGTGGTCGAACGTCACGCGGAACGAGTCGTTCGAGCGGAACGCCACGGGGATGTCGATCGTCAGGTGCGAGCGGTTGTTGTACGTCGCCATCACGCACTTGGTCGCCGTCTGCTGCGCCACGACCGTCACGTCCACGGCTTTCTCGATCAGGCACGTCGACTGGTTCGTAAACTTGTACCCGATGGGACTCGCGAGCATGATCTGCACGAGCGTCTTCGGGGTCTTGTTTGGGTAGAACACCTTGACGAAGTTCGCCGGCGTGAACGTCATGGCGAACGTGGCGTCGAGCTGGCCCGGGATCGCGTTCGACACACCGTCCCAGACGTTCGACTCGAGCACGGGGCCGGCGCAGCAGCTGTCCGTGCACGTGAAGTTCGCGCCTTTGGTATAGTACCACGTCGCGTCGGCGCCGCAGAACTCGTTCGCGGTGGCGGCGTCGTTCTGGCACGTCGGGAACACCACGCACGGGTACCACGCCCTGCCGTTCTGCGCGCGGCGGCCGTTGTACGTGCAGCACGGCAGACCCTGGCACTGCCCGTACGCGGTGCCGTACAGGACGCTCGGCTCAGCCGTGCAGCACGACAAGGCGGAGTTACTGCTGGAAGAGCCGGACGACGAGACGCAGCACGCAGAGCAGTCGTCGACCTCAGACGACTGGGACGGCGTCGGCGCCGGGGTCGCGGCAGCCGCTGACCGCGACTCGTCCGCTTCGCCCGCGACGGACACTTTCGCGTTCCCGGACGCGCTCCCGTCGCTCAGCAGCGTCGTCGCCACGCTACCTCCTGTCGCTGTCGCTGTCGTCGGTGTCGGGGTACTCGCCGCCGCGCTGGAACCTGTCGCTGGGGCCGCTGTCTCGGAAGTCGCTGTCGCGAGCGCCACGGCCGCGAGCACGAGCCACGTCGTCCAGCGCGCTCTAGCTGCGCCACGGTTCCGCCATCGCTCCGGCATGCTCCGTCACCTGTCCTGCTGCGCGTGCCTGTCTGGTGGAAGCGAAGAGCTACGTTGGCGGACGGGGGAAGGAAACAGTCCTGTCGCGACGGGCGGAGCTGTCCTTATATCGATATGAGGCGGACACACTCGCACTCACGCGGGCACGTATGGATGGGTGGGTGGTTTGTACGAGCCGCTGGCCTCGTATCCGATGCAGACAGAGCGCGGGGTGTCGTGGAATGCGCGCTTCGCGCTCGCCTGTCCTGGTGAGCTGCTCTTTTGCGCGGTAGTCACAACCAGACGCGAGCAGGCGGCTCTGTGTGGGAAAGTTCATTCAAGTCAGCTGATTTCGCGCACGACACAGCGCTATCGGTTGCTGCAGTTTGCTGCGAGCAGCAGTTGCATGCAAAGCGGAAACATGGTCGCATGCGTTGTAGCAAGGAATCGATTTACAGGGTATTTGGATCTGCCCTTCCCCTCGCACGATATCTGCCAACCACGCTCTGTGTCCAGGATCTGACTCTTTGGCTATTGTGTATTGCAGCTGGAGATGAATAGCGATTGGATGCGAGAAGGAAAGCGTGATCGCAAGTGTTTTGCGAAGAAATCAGTTTATAGGATATTGAGATTTGCCTTTCCCCATCCGAGATTTCTGCCAATCACGCTCGCGATCGGACTCTTTTGACGCAATTGGTCGCGATTGTGAAAATGCAGCCACGAGCTGTCCAAGATGCTCAAGCAGATGGCGCCGGCGCAGATTGCTACGCTGATCGCCATGAGCGCCGCGTCCACATTCGATGAAGCGCTGCGTCTCGTGCAACCTCTTTGACAAGCGACTTGCCGAGTCGCCGGGCTGTCGTTGTCGGCAGCATCAAGAGCAGCGTTTCTCCGAGTGTTTATTTCCAGCGCTGGAGTGCGGGGAGCATGTGCGAAGAGTCGCCGCGTCGCACCGCCCACAGCAGCATTGCTCGCCGCCGCCACAGCCCCACAACGCAGAGCTCCTCGCATTCCCCTCAGGCACTCGCAGTCAGCCAACCGTCCGCCCTGCTTGCATCATCTCTCCGTGAATGCGCACACTGCTCCTCGCTCAACCACACAAACTGCAGCAGCAGCAGCGGCCACGATGTACAAGACGCAAGCCAAGATCGACAACATGAGCACGGCCGACTGGCAGCAGTACCACCAGCTGCTGTCGAACCGGCGACTCGTCGAGTACTTTGCGAGTGAGATCGACCGCTTCGCGCGCACGGCGCTCAAGCCCGACGACGTGCTGCGCCGCTTCAGCCTCAACGGCGACGGCCAGCTCGACGTGAAGGAGTTCCAGCTCGCACTCAAGCGGCTCGGCATCCTGCAGCTGTCGCCGTCAGCTGGGAACGACAGCAACGGCAACGGCGAGTCCCAGCAGCAGGAGATTGCAGACGCGCTCATGAAGGGCAAAGAGCTCTACTCAGTTTTCTGTCCCTCGCAGACGCGGAAGCTAGGTACTGTGTGTGTGTGTGTATGCTCTGAGTACTGCCAATATGTGCGGGGTGTAAATGCTGGTTCGTGGCTGATAACTGGTGTCTCTCGCATGCAGACATTGACATGTTCTGCCGCATCATGACCGAGTGGTCTCTCCAGCTCATTCGCGCGCGTCACGATCTCCAGAAGCAGCAGCAACAACAGCAGCAGCAGCCGTCAAGACCGGGCAACTCGGCAGGCAGACAGCGTGGCGTCCACGCGTCGTACAAACAGCATTTCGACGCGCCTGCAGCGATCTCGGCGCCGTACGCAACCGACAACTCACGCTCTGTCAGTAGCAGCGGCAGCAGCAGCGGCGGCGTCCCGATGCCGCTCCACGGCAGCCAGAGCGGCAACAACTGCGAGAGCGACGCGATCTGGCGGCGCATCTCGGACGCGATTGCGCAGAACCTCGACAAGCTGAGCCAGATCTTCTTCAAGATGGACATCACGTGCTCGGGAAGCGTCAGTCGTGAGGAGTTTGAGCTCGGACTGAGCCACATCGGCGTGTTCCTCACGCCGCGAGAGTACGAGAAGGTCTACGACTCGCTCTCGCCAGAGCTCAAGGACTTCTCGGCCTCAGCTTCTGCTTCGAGAAGCTCCAGTGGCGGTGACAGCTCCAAGCCTGGAGCCCCGGCGTTTGCAGTCAGATACGCCGACTTCCTCGCGCTCTTCCACGGCAAGTCGCCGCTCGTGCTGCCGACCAATTCCAAGCAGACATCGCCGCCGGTCGCCGGCATGGGCAACGCACGGCTCTGGGACTTCCTCGTGCAGTCGATCGACCGCCTGCAGCCGCTCTTCCAGCAGTTCGAGAAGATCCATCAGCGCTACGTGACGCCCGATACGTTTCGCGACTGCCTGCTGCGCTGCGGACTCGCGCTCAGCAACGCGGACTACGCGGCTCTGCGCGTGCGACTGCTGCCGTTCACGTAAGTGCGCTGAGTGAGAGCTGGCAGCCAGTTACTCTGGTTGATGGAGCTCAATTGACAGAGACTGACTAGCTGTGCATGTTCGTGCTTCACAGAGACTCGTCGACGGGAGCGATCGGCCTCGTCCCGCTCATGCAGGCGCTCAAGGCGAGCGACCATAGCCTCATGAAAACCTCTGCAGTGTCGTCGCCGATCGCGATGCCCTCGGCGCGCAACGCGCAGACGGTCGACGTGTCGCCAATCCGCACGGGACGCCGGACGAACTTCCAGGCGGTGAACGAGAGCTACCACCCGTCCTTGGCGACGTCGACGGCGCACCTGAGCTTGTCGAGCGCAGCGCCGTACCCTGCAGGCAAATCGAACGAGCAACGGTGCGTTTCAGTGAGCTACTGACAGATTGGATGCCAGAGTGATCATGACATCGATATGATGACGTGCTTGCAGAAACGTCGAAGCGAACAGGACGATCGTGAAGATCCGCGACGAGAGCCGATGGAAGAGCGACTGCACTTTGTACGGGAACCCCGAGGCTTCCTCGACAACAGCATCAGCCGCATCGAGCCAAGATGGAGGTGCTGGAGCAGCGACGCTCTACGAAGACCCGATGTTCGCCGGACGCGCGCAAGTGCCGCTCGAAAAGCGGATCCTGCTCAAACTGCAGCAGATGAAGGAGCTCGGACAGCTGGGCACGTCGTCGCCGCAGACGATCTTCCCGGGGGATCGCTTCGGACGCATCACGCGTGGCCAGTTCCGCCAGAGTCTCGTGCACCTGAGCGTCTTGGCGCGCTACGCGGAAGTCGAGACCCTCTTCTGGACACTCGACCCGAGCGGACGCGGCTACATCGTGAACCACGACCTGTACGACCATTTCAACTCGTTCGCGACCTCGTCAGCGTTCGCAGACTCGTCGACAGGAGTACCGTGGAGCACGTTGCCCGCGATCAACACGGACGGGTCGCCTTCATCGCCAACTGCCAACAGCTGCACAGCAGCAGCAACAGGACGCCTGTCGCGCTCGGCTCAGAAAGTGCTCGAAGGCATGCTCATGGAGCTGCCACACCTGCTCGCGATCTGCCAGCACAACGACGCGACCCAAAGTGGCATGATCTCCCCACAGGAACTGCTCACCGCGATCCAGGAGCTCGGCATTTTGGCGTCCACGTCGGATCTGCAGTCCGCGATCTTCGCGATCTACAGCGGCATGGAAACTTCTTCAGCAGCAGTAGCTGGTAGTAGTGGGAATGGAAGCCCGCCGCTGATCCCGTACAAGTACCTGGAAGCGCGCCTGGGACAGCTCTGCAGCGACCTGCTGTCGCCAAAGAAGCGCAAGAAGCATCTCTCGACCACGTCCGTGCTGCTCGCGCCGCAGGAACAGTCCTACGACGAAGTCATCGGCGGCAAGCACGAGTTCGACATGCACACTGTGAGCGAGACTGACGCACTCTGGAACTGTCCGCGGCGCAAGATGAACCACGACCACCGCGCGACGAAGACGTCGATTCGCATCTCGGACCACATCTCGGACGACGTCGGGCTCGTGCAGACGCGCTTGACGTCGCAGTCGGTTCCGAAGAACGTGGCATTACAGCAGCAGCGCAGTAGTGGAGGTGGTGACCCAGAAGAGGAGTCGGATCGCAACCTGCGCATGAATCGGATCGCTGTCATCTCGATCCTTCACGACTTGCTCGAGCGCCGCATCGATCTGAAGACTGCGATGGATTTGCACCGGAACGCAGACGTGCACGGCCAAGTGAGCAAAGAAGATCTGGCGGAGATCCTGCTGACGTCCCGCCTGAGCCTCAACTTCTCGTCCTCGTCGTCCGGGATCTCTGTGCGCGACTTTGTCGAGTCGCTGTACCCGTCGCACACGCAGCACGCGGGCATCACGTACCTGGATCTGCTGCACCGCGCGAGCGACTTGCTCGCAGAGCTGAAGCGCATGACGCCAACGATAGCTCCAGGTGGC
Source organism: Globisporangium nagaii (assembly GCA_023335995.1). Taxonomy (NCBI): domain Eukaryota; phylum Oomycota; class Peronosporomycetes; order Pythiales; family Pythiaceae; genus Globisporangium; species Globisporangium nagaii. Next base: position 24,135 of record JAADWH010000143.1, read on the forward strand.
TTCCAGGGAGGCAGCTCGAAGCAGCAGCAGCGCCAGACCGCGCGTCGCCTCAACTCGAATGTGGAAATTGGGTTGTCGTCGCCATCGGCGCACGCACTTCCAGCTCAGTCGTCAACGTTCAGTGCTCTGAGCGGCAGCAGCTTCTCGAGCGACGAAGCGTCAGTGCGAAGGAAGCTGATGGGTGAGAGTCGCCTGAGCGAGCTGCTGCTCACGGACAGCGGACGCCAGAGCGCCGGGGTCTTGATCCGACACGCCTTCAAAGGTCTCGCGCCGAGAGAGATGGTCGTGCCGATCGAGAATGGCGAGTACGAAGCCATGTGCCGCTCGAACGACATCAAACACGTCTGCTACCGTCTCGGGCTTGACCTCGATCTGAGCGAGCAGCAGTTCGTGATCCTCACAGTCGACCGGAACGGCGCTGGCTTCATCTCGTCGCCCCAGCTCCTGGATTTCTTCACGCAACTCGCGACGTCCGAGCCAGCATACCAGCGATCCTCGCTGTCGCCGCCGAAGGTCACGAAAGGCGGGCAGTTCCCAGGCTTCGACAAGCAGCAGAGGAGACCAGGTGGCGACACTTTCTACACCGGGTACACGCCGCGATCGCGAGGACAGCAGCAGCAGCAGCAGCAGCAGCACAACTCGCCAGCTCAAGCGCGAGATTCCTGGAGTCCTGTGCAAGCAGGCTGATGTGGGAAAGCAAACGTGCTCGCTACCACTTGCCACACTTACATCCCTCATAGACACGTCAAACTCGAATACCTCCCAAAGCCGGAATACTCCTTTCACACCGCCCTGCACCTTGTCTCCTTGTCACTACTAAAATTAGAGTCCACACAACTCCATAAGCAACACCTTGCACACACCTCGATTCGCTCGCACGGCTGGAGTCAGCAGCATGGCGTCGCCTTCACACGGCAAGGGGCTTCCGCGGCTGATCTATCCGCCGCCGGCGTCCAAGCAGCTCGTGTCGGCGAAGGATGCGGGCAAGATGAACCGCGTGACGAGCGGCATCGGCGGCGTGCTCGAGACGCTGCAGATGAAGATCGACACGCTCGAGCGCGAGATCCGCGCCGACGAGAAAGGCAAGCAGGAGTACGATGACCAGCTCTTCCGGCTCGCCAAGCGCCGCGAGGACCTCGAGACGAAGCTGCGCGAGAGCCAGAACTGGATCGCGCTCTTCGACAGCAAGATCAAGCCGCTCGAGGGCAAGTACGGCGAAACGACCGAGCACATGCAGTCGCAGTACGAGGACGCCAAGCTGCGCCACGCGCAGGGCATCCGAGTGCTCATGGACAACTTTGACTACCACCCCGAGTTCAAGCGCTTCAGCGACACGTTCTCGGCCGTGCCGTTCAAACCCAAGTAGCGAGCGAGACTGTATAATAGAGAATAGAAAAATAATGTGGCAAGGGGAAAAAGGAGTCTACATGGCGACGTACCGCTGCTCATCGCAGCGCCGCTCGTCTCTATTCCTTTCCGACGATCATTTCGAGCTCCATCGCGGCTGGGATTCGGCGCTTCTTCTTGTCTTTTGCCACCCAGTCCATGTCGCCTCGCGTGAAGACCACTCGCCCCGACTCGGCGTCTAACAAATCATCCAGCCAATCCACAAAACCATCAGCTCATGACAACTGATCCAATCGACAAGACAGACAAGATCACGAACCTGGCGAGATGAAGAGAGTGTTGAACCAGACCTTGAAGTGCTTCTGGACGCGGCAATTGCCGCACTGCACGACCTTGAACTCGATCAGCACGCTGCCGCGCACCTCTTCTCGCAGCGAAAACTGTTCGAAGCCAACAGCCTGGTGCAACAGCGTCTGCAGCAAGCAAGTTGTAGTGAGCAAGACTAGTCCCCACAAATAGGAGAGCCAATGCGTGGTTAGCTGCTCAGTACCGACGAGATCGCCATACCTTGGTGGCTGATGTGTTGTCGAGCTGATACACTCGAAGGCGGAGCTGCGGCGGCACCGCTGCAGTCAGCGTGTTCTGGATGCTCAGCTCCTTGAGCACGAAGCCCGGCTCGTCGATCGACGCTCGAGGGCTCTGCAGAGACAGTGCGCGGAGCTGCTCGTAGTACTTGACCCACTTCCGCTGACTCATGACTGTGAGTCCGCGCAGGTCGCGCACGCGCACCTGGTTGTATCGGTCGATCGCCACCGCCGCCGAGTTTGCAAACTGCATCCGCACGAGCAGCACGCACGCCATCATCCCTGCGCGTCCCTTGCCAGCCTGTCACTCCACATGCTCTTCGTTAGTCCAACAGTTGTTATATCTCTTGGTGTGATCCACACCATCTCACTCGCCTCGCACCTTGCAGTGGAGAGCGACGACGTGGCTCGGATCGGCGTCCAGCCACGCTGCTGCTTCGTTCGAGAATTCCATCCTGCGTCACGCAACGAGTCCCGCACCACAACAGGTCAGTGCATCAGTGAACATCAGTCGTGAAGCGATACTACAAGCAGGATCACATACAGTTGCTCAAACGTCGGGACGTTGTGATCCTCGATGGGAAAGCCCTTGACACGACCAGCAAAGACGCTGGCGGGGTAGCTGCGCAGATCCGCAAGAGGATCACAGAGTTAGTGGGGTGATATGAGGTTGCCTCTCCATTTGACATGTAAGAGCAGCATACACGCGCGCGTACCAGCGCTGCTGCTCGGCGCAGAAGTTGTAGACAAAGTAGTTGTCTGCGTGGCGGTCTTCCAGGAAGCGCACGACCTCCGAGCGCGGGTTCCGATACGCAAACTCCACGCCGACCGCCGGGTATCCTACAACGCATTGCGCACCATTACACATGAGCGCAGGTTCATCCAGTCGCACTGTCATGCATTGACGACACTTTCCCGGGCGCCTAGCGCATCTGCTCTCCATGGAAGCAGCAATCCCAATTTTTTCAGTCCATGGATTACCCACCCATGACGATCACGCGCGGATGCACGTAGCAGAGATCCAGGTCGTAGCCGCCCTGCCGGAAGCGGTGCTTGTTCTGCGACACGAGCGCGCGCGGCACTGCGAACACGCCGTTCGCGCACGCGGTCACCATGGACGCGCGCAGCGGCTTCTTCGGGAGTCGTACGGACACCATCTCGCTGCGCTTTCTCGCTTGCTATTCTGCTTGGCTTTCTCTGTCCAGAACCCGCAAAGATCAGAATCATGTTTCAGCATGTTTGACACCAAAGTAGTGTGTCAATGCGATGCGACACACCGTACTTGATACCAAACTAGAAGCGCATATCAAGTTGATCGATTTGCAGCATTTAAGGTGGCATACCTATGCCACGCTAAGCGAGGCGCATTGGTTCTTGAAGGGTCGCGCTGCATTTGTCTCGTGCGTGGCGTTGGACATGTGGCGCCAACTGTGGCTGCTGGGATCGGGTTGGCTGGCGGCTGCGGCTGAAGGAAGATCCGCTGTCGCAAGGCATCGCACATTTCCAGATCTGCGAGCGCACGCGCAGACGACATCGAGAAAGAAAAAGAGGCGAGGAGCGAGCAGCACCCGTCTGATCGACACACAGGCTCACTTCTCAACGAGAACGCACGAGACACAGCTCCACGTATCACCAAACAAGCAAGCCACAGTCATGCGTGTCCACCACGCACTCCTGCTCATCAGCTGCGTCTGCGTCGCCAGCGTGGCCGCGCAAGTGAGCGCCGGCGACGAGTCTACGGAAATGAGCGGCTCCGACGGCTCGTGGAGCGGTAGCGGCAGCTCGTGGAGCGGTAGTGGCAGCTCGTGGAGCGATAGCGGCAGCGGGAGCCATGGCGGCTGGGCGGGGAGCACGGGAAGCGCCAGTGGGTCGTGGAGCGGCTCGGGCAGCGACTACGACATCGAAGCAGGCGACTCGCGCTCGCGCTCGTCGGGCTCCCCCAGCAACAAAGGGAGCGAGGCAGGCGTCGACAAGGAGAACGCCAGCCCCACTGCGGCTCCGGGGGTGACACCTGCGAGCAGCGCGACACAGATCGTTCCAGCCACGACGACAGCCGCTTGCGTGTTGGCGGCGCTCGTGAGCTTTTTCCTGGCGTAAGCTGTGGACAACAGACTCCAGTCATCGTCAGCACTGCAGAGCAATACAAGTCGTAAGCGCTGGTGATATGTACACGTTCGCATTAATTAAATCTCCCCATTCCATTCCACTTCGTCCGCTTCTCCGTGCCCACTCGGCTCGTGTTCGTTCGTCCAGCTGGCTAGAACGACTCGTGTGAGTTGGGGCTGTCGAGCGCGTACCGCCAGGGCTCCGAGTAGTCGGTCTTGCCATCGCGCTTGCGACTCGACTCGCGCAAGCCTTCGATCTCGAGGAACTGCGCGTACGGCAGGCGCCTCGACGACTGCAGCGTCTGCAGGTTCGCGACAGGCGACGACACGGAGCTGCTCGCGCTCGACGCAGAGCTGCTGAGCTGCGGTGACGCCATCGACGGTCCCGCTGCGGCGTTCTCGACAGCACCAGTACGGAGAGACTCGATCTCCGCTTTGAAGCCCGCGATCTGCGCGCGCAGCTCGTCCACGAGCTTCGCCTGCGTCTTCGCGCGCTGCTCGCTCTCTCGCTGCGCGCTCGATTCCACTTTCTCCGCGTTGCGCTGGATCGTGTCGATCTGCTTGCGCATCGCCGCGCGCGAGGCTTCGTGGCGCTTGAGCTCCAGCTTGCGCTCGTGCGCAACCTTGTTCGCCTCTTCCATCACGAGCTTCATCTTCTGCTGCCACTGCGCGTCGTGGCGCTGCTGCTCCAGCGCGAACTTGTCTTCCAGCGCGCGCATCTCGGACTTGAGCTGCACGTTCGTGCCGGCAATCGCTCGCTCCACGCTCTGTTGGTGCTCCATCTGCTTCAGGAGATTCGCGTTGTCTCCTTCCAAGCGAGCCACGCGCAGCTCCAGCTCCGACTTTTGGTTCTGGATGTCATAGTACGACGTGCACATGGACACCACGGGCTTCGCCAGCAGCGACGAAGAAGACTTGGACGACGACAACGAAGAGCTCGAGCCGCCGTGCTGCTGCTGGTTCATGCGCCAGTGAGTCCACTTACCCCACATACCGCACGCAGGCACAAAGTGCTCGGCGTCGTTCTTGGAGCAGAAGAAGCACTTGCCGGCTTTGAACGACGGCAGCACCGACACTATCTTACCCGCGACGAGCTCTGAGCGCACGAGCTCTTCCGGTCGAGAGAGCTCGAACTCCGCGTCGTCCGCGTACTCCTGGACCATGCCGTTCTCGTGCCGGTGGTGTGGCGCGTCGCTGTTCACGAGCAGCTTGGCCTTCACAGTACGCACCGGTCGTCTCCGTGGCGACGTTGTCGACAGTCCGAGCAGCAACTTGGATTGGCCCTGACCAACGCCACCACCACCGCTGCTGCTGCTGCTGTGATCTTCCGAGCCTGCGCGCAGCGCACGCACGCCCGAGACCGAGCCGACGATCGCCTTGCTCGCAGGCATGCGCGACGAGAGGATCTCCGGATCGAAGCCTGCAGTGTACTCGGACACGATCTTCACGAGCAGCGGGTACTCACTCTCGAGCCCCGCCTGGAGCTGCGGGTACAGGAAGCACGAGCGCGTGAGGAACGACACGAGCTCCTTCCAGGCACAGACGAACCAGCTGAAGACGCCCATGGCGACGATCACGGACGCGACGAGCAGTCCGTACCCGACGCTGTGCGCCGAGATGATGATCCACTCCGAGGGCATCGTGAGCGACATCATCCAGAGAATCAGCGAGCCGAGCACGGGCACGACGAAGAGCCACATGAGCTGCCGCGTCATCACGAGCAGGAACACGGTCATGCCGGCGCAGTGGCTGAACCACGCCCAACCCGTCTCCTCGTCGACAAACTTGAGCGTGTCGGGCAGCGACGCCCAGCCGCCCATCGTGAACGCACCCCAGAGGAATACGCCAAAGAAGAACGTCGGACCATTCGAGTGTGCGATCGTCTTGAAGAACCGGTCGGTGCCGTCCGGCGGCACGAGCGTGTTGGTGCGTGCCACCGCCAGCGTGATGCTCTCGCTGCTCAGCCGTCGCCTCAACACGAACCGCTCGCGCGAGTTGTACTCGGAGTAGTACGAGATCGTGTTAAAGATGCCGATGACTGGCGCGCAGTAGAAGAGTCCGAGCACGGACTCGGCTTGGCGCAGCGGCGGGCGGATCACGAACGACAGCAGTGTGTAGAGCACAGCGGTGGCCCAGCTGCCGCAAGTCGACGAGATGAAGCCCAGCGGCGTGATCTTTGGGATCGTGTAGAACGACAGCCCGAAGATCACAAACAGCGCGTCCTGTGTGGAGTACACAAGACGTTCGCAGAGTTTTACACACAGACACGACATGTTAATGCAAGAGGCTTACATAGGACAGTCAGATCTGCGCAGCAGTACCCATTGGTGGAGACTGGAGCGCTGGAGCGTGTAGAGCAACAGGCTCGGGATGCCATTGCAGACCGACACGAGCAGCATCGTCATCTCGTGCGCCTGGATCAGATCCTGCGAGCGTTCATCCAGCCATTTCAAATAGAGACACCGATCAGGACAAAGCTTGAAGCTCTCAGGCAACTTGATGCTCTGCGTACCCAGTTGACAAGGACGAACATGGAGATTTGGAGCACCTGTTCACATACATCACACGCAGACACAGTACAGTCAGCCTCGCACTCACAGCACTCTGTCATATACGGCCGGACATCGCTCAGCATCTGTCACGGTAGCAAGACGCACCGCTAGGAAGACGCGCGCCGGGAGCGTGACCTGGAGGTTCGCCACCGGGTGCTCGATGCAGTCGCCGATCCCGAAGAGGATATGCGAGCCGGCTGCCGGGATGAGCGAGCGCAGCCACAGCGCCTTCTTGCGCTTGTGGATGCTCGCCTGGTACGCGCTCTCCAGCGCCGCGTCCTCGAAGCGTAGCGTGAATTGGTTCAGTCGCACGGTCGAGTGCATGCGGCCGTTCATCTCCATCGCTTGCGCTGCTGCTGGTGTCGCTGCTGCTGTGGCTGTGCTGATATCAGTGGCTGGCGCGTCTGCGCTGCTCTTGCGCTCCACGTCCGCGTGCTTCGTGCCTGCGTCCGCTGGCGCCGGCGGCCGCGGCTCGGCTGCTGCTGTCGCCATGGAGCTCTTCGCTCTTTCTCGTCCTGCTCGCTCGTGTTGTGTCGGGATTTCCCGAATCGAACTCAGCCCAAAGAAAGAGCGCCACAGCACATTTGATGCGCTTCGTTCGCCAATCAGAGCGCAGAGTGCGGATTTCTAGCCAATGAAGGAGGCACACCACATCTGATTGGCGAAAAAGAAAGGATTCGAGCAACCTGAACTGTGACACCCACCTCGCATGACAGAAATGATGAGGCGCGCGAAGCTGACGCCACTCGTTTGCCACCCGACACTCGCCCGCCTTGTGCTGCGTCTCTCGTGGCGACCGTGGGCACGAGAATCCTCACTTCATGCGAGCCCCAAGCTGGTTTTCTCTGCAGACGACAGGGGAATCGCTGTATTCAAAAGAGGACATCTTGCGAGAAGTCCCGGAACCTGGCATCCTCGTGTCCTCCTGCTGCGTTCAATGCTAGCTCAATATGTCTGCTTTTCCTCCTCCTCTCCTTCGTTTTTCTTCCCGCCTTCCTCCGCAGCAGCGTCAGCTTCAGCATCAGCGTCACCAGCGCCGCCGCCGTCGAGGTCCTGCGTCCAGTCGAACCGCTCCCAGTCCTTCAGAAACCCCAGCACCTGCTGCTTCTCCTTCTCGAACGAGCGCCGGTTCTCAGCCTCGCGCCGTCCGTACTTGGGCGGGTCCACGCCGAGCATCCCCGCGACAACGTTCACGCCAAAGTCTGCCGGAAACTTGCTCTCGTCTTCGATCACGTGCGCGTAGCCGCCGCCACCGCGTCCTTTGTCTTTGCCAGTGGCAGCAGCCGCCCACTCGATGTGGAAGTAGGCAAACTGCGGCGGCACGTGGCGCTGCACGCCGCCCTGCGCCGTGTCGATGATCTTCTTGTGCGTCGACCACTCCTCGTCCACCTGTGCGAGCTCCTGCCTGAAGTACAGCGGCGTGTCGAGCGCCAGGTCGCGCGGCACAGGGATGCACTCGATGACTGTGTGGCGCTTGCGGTGCGGCGCGCTCGTGTGCTCAATGAACACCATGCTCGAGCCGAACTGCGTCTCGCACATCTTCGTCAGCGCTTGCTGGAAGCGCTTCACCTCGTCCTGCACCTGCTCGCTCGCCTGCGTCAGCGACGCCGTGTGGTCGAGCGGCACGATCACACAGTGACCTGGGTGCAGCACGGGCTTGCTCGGGATCGCCAGGTACGTCGCTTCGCCGAGCGAGAGCATCAGGTGCTTCTTGAACGCCGGGCTCTGCATGCACAGCGTGCACTTGGTGGTCTTGTCGTCCCACTTCTTGCTGTCACCGATCGCCCGCGCGCGCTCGCGCTCGCTGATCGCTCTCTTCGTCAAGCGCGAGTCGCGTGACTCGTACATCTTGGTGTCGAGCTGCTCCTCTTCATCAAAGCCGCTCGACAGGTTCTGCGCGTTCGCCTCCGTGCCCTTGTATCGCGAACCAAGGCGCAGGATGTTGCGCGCGTTGATCGCGTCCATGTCGGACGCGCCTCCCCCGCCCATGTGCGCGCTGTCCATGCGCTCTTGGCGCACGAGCTCGTCGAGCGACACCGCAATCGTCGCGGCGGTCTCGGTGTCCTTGCTCGGGTTCTTCTTGCCTCTTCGCGACCCGTACCGCATGTCTTCTTTCTCCAGTGGCGGCAGCGCGCTGTTGATTGCTTCGTAGTGAGGCACAGAGGCAGCCGTCGCGGCTGCGTCGCGCTTCGCCTCGAGCTCGTTCAGCTGCTCCTTGAGCTTGTGGAAAAGCTCCTTCTTGCCCAGCATCTGCGCGCGCAGCGCTCTCGCAGCGAGTTTGTTCAGATCCGCAGCCTCCTCTTCCTGTCCGCTCTTCTCCTCGACAGTGCTGCTAGACTGCTTGTCTGTGCTGACTGCTGGCTCGTGGAGCTTGTCTTGAGCAGCCGGTTGGTTGGCTCTCGCGGATCCGCCGTACAAAAACGCCTTGCGCTTCTCTAACAGCTCTCGCTCTTGCTGCGCCTTCGCTTCGTCGACAACCACTGCGGCAGCAACAGGAGCAGAACGCTGCTGCTCTTTCTTCACTGGCTCGGGAACCGAAGCCCGTTGCTGAGGCGATGGACGCTCTTCCTCTCTCTGCTTCTCAGCTCGCTGCTCGCCGGCTTGGCGTCCACCAGACGATCTCGAGCGAGACCGACTGCGCTGCTGACGCGGTCGCTTGGCACGCGCATCCTCCGAGCGTCTGCTGCGACTCCGACTGCGGCTCCTGCTAACGCGCTTCCGACGCTCGTCGCGCGCTCGCCCCTCTGAGAACTTACCGCCAGCGTTCTTCTGGTGCCGCTCCTCGAAGTCCGGCAGCTTGGAGTAGTCGATCGGCTCCTCGTCATCCTCTTCGCCGTCGCCACCAGCGCGTCGCTCCGCACCGGCAGCGCGGACACTCTCACGACCGCCTCGCGCACTGTCGTCCTCTGGCATCGCGCGGAGCGAGATTGAGCTCTGGATGCGCGTCGAGAAGCTCGCGAGCAGCGTCTTGTCCTTCACGTCGCGTCCGAGCGGCAGCGTGCGGCGACTTGGCGCGCGCGCTTTCACATTCCCCTCCTCGTCGTAGCGCTTGTAGTGGAGATGCGAGTGCGACCGCGCCGAGCCGCGCGCGCTCTCCTTGAGAATGTCGAGCGAGCCGAAGAGCTCCTGCACGATCTCTTCCAGCGGGCGTCCCGTCTGCCGCGCTTTGTCCTTCGCGCGCTGCAGCTGCTTCGCGCGCCAGCTCGCGCCACCGTCACCAAACAGCGGCTGCCCGCTGTCGCCGCCGTCACCGCCATGGCTGTTGGAGTTGGTGCCTTCTGATTCTTCTTTGGCGTCCTGCTGCATGTCGACCGGTCGCTTGTCCGGGTTCTTCGGGTCGTAGAGTCCGTAGTACATGCCGGTGACGGGCTCGCGGATGCCGGCGTCGATCTCCGCCTGGATCTTGTCGGCTTTCTCCTCCTCGCGCAGCTTTTCCGCTGATTTCTCCACAGGCTTCGCTGGAGCATCGGACATGAACGGCTGCATATGATAACACGGTGAGCAAGAGAGCGAGAGCGAGAGAGGCACATTGCATCAAGGTGAAGTCCATGCAAACAGGCACATTCACACACACAATGACGTACCATCGTCATCCACTCGTCTCGGTCCAGCGCCGCTTTCTTCTGCTTTAGCGTCTCGCTCGCTTCTTTGTTCGCCTCACGAGCCCCACGATCGCTGCTGCTGCTGCTGCTGCTGTCGCTATCGTCATCGCTGGAAGCGTCCGCGCTCTTCCTCTTCTTGTGCTTCTTGTGCTGCTTCTTGTGCTTCTTGTGCTTGCCGCCGCTGCTGCTGTTCTTTTTCTCTTTCTTCTCGCCCGACACGCGCTTCTCCAGCACAGGGTTGATCCAGTCCTACGAATGGATCGCAGCCACACACGGGCAAGAATGAACATTGAGCAACTGGCACGAACGGATGAGCAAGAAAAACAAAGAGATGGCAGCGAGCAGGTGCGCACCGGTTGGTGCTTGCGGTGCTTGTGTGTTCGACTGCTGTTGTCGTCGCGTGTGCGCTTGCTCTCGCTGTTCTTGCTGCTCTTGCTGCTCTTGCTGCCTTCCTGCAGGAACTTGATCCCAGAGAGCAGCGACGAGCTCATCGTGTTTTTTCGTTTTTGTTCAGGATTTCGTATCGGAGCGATCGAATTGGTTCACAGCATGTGGACATTTGTATCGCGTTTGTCAATTGTCATTTCCTTTGAATGAATCAAAATGTATTTGTATCGGGTTTTCTCTTTCAAGCAGATTTGGTAAAAGTGTCCATAAACAAAGCAAATACGTATTGGAGTGGAGTCTCCTGGATCAGAACCTCTCTGGTATTCTCACCGCCAAACCCGAAAGTTGTTTTCTCAGCATTTGGAGAAACCTTTCATCACTTTTTAGAATAAACCTCAATTACGGAGATACAGACCCAGTTTGACTAATTTGGCGGTAAAAACAGACGAAAAACGGCGCCAGCCGCACAACCCGAAAAGACCCGAAGAGCAGCAGCAGCAGCGGATTGAAGCGAGCCACCCCCTCCACTCCCCTTCGCCACTCAGTGCCCCCTCGCGCGCGTCTCCCTCCACGTACGAGTCCGTCATGTCGTCTCCGCGCGGCCTCACCCGTCACCTCCACGGCGGCGCCGGCTCGGCGCACGCACCGCCGCCGCCGGCATTAGCGGCGATGAACAATCCGCGCGCAAGCGGCGCCGGTCGCCAGGCGCTGCACGCGCCGACGCTGCACAGCGACACCGTCGTGTTCCAGCACGCCAAGCTGCCGTCGCGCCAGACAGCGAGCGTTGGCACCGCACCTGCTAACAACAGCAGCGCGCAAGCGTACGCCGGCGCTCGAGCCGTGTCCAGCGCGGCAGTGCCGTACTCGAACTCGAACGCATGGTCGTCGTCGTCTTCGGGAGCAGCGGATGCTGCGCCGCCGCAGCGAGTGCCAGAATACCAGCGCTACCGCGACGAGCAGGACGAGCGTGCGTCTATGAACAACAGCGGCAGCAGCAGTAGGGATTACGATCGCAGCGGACGAAGGGATAATCCGTCCCGACGCCACGAATATGGAAACAATCCGTCCAACGCCAACCGAAGAGTGTCGTCGTCTGCGACGGAGCGATCGAATGTCGAGGCTGGCGACGACACAGAGTCCGACGGCTACGCGAACGATCGCGACGGGGACGAGGCTGGCGACGAGGCTGGCGACGAGCACGAAACGTCGTTCACGCATCTGCTGCAGGACGCCGTGGCGTCGACGTCCCCTCGCTCGCAGCAGCAGCAACAGCGCGGCCAAGGACGATCGTCCGCGCCGCCGCCGCAAGCAGGCAGCAGTGGCTCGCAGACTGGCGCCAACATCGTGCGCATGACGATCCGCGTGATGAAAGAAGGCAACAAGCTGGGCTTTGGCATCCGCCACGATTCGCACCGCAAGCTCCGCGTGTCCACGCTGCAGGGCAACTCTGCGGCGGCCAAGTCGCCGCTGCGCCTCGGCGATATCCTGCTGTCTGTGAACGGCATCACGTTGAACGATCTCGGCTTCCTCGAAGTGATCCAGCACCTCAAGGCGACCAAGCCCGGCGAGCTCGTGTTTGACATCGAGCGCGACGTGAACGCGTCGCCGAATCACACGTACGATTACCCGGACTTCGACATGAGCGACGAGTACCTCGGCGAACCGGCGTCGTCGTACACCTCTCAGGCGCAGCCGCTGCCAGGTCGCTCGTCGGGTAATTCGAAGGCTCCGAGCCGATCCTCCACTCGCCAGCCATCTCCGCAGCTCGGCCCTGACCACGGACTGAACCCGTCGAAAGCTCCGTCGAGCTTCACGGGAGGCGCAATCGACTCGATAGGTGGCTCCGGCATGAGCGCTGGCGAGTCCCAGCGCAAGCGAGCGCGACCGTACGTGTCGTGGTGCCACTGCCAGTATCGCTTCTGTGCATCGAAGCGCTTGTGGCTAACTCGTTGTCTCTATGTGTCTTGTTCACCTCAGATCTTCCGGTGCGTCGAATGACGCGGACCTGTCCAAGATGGAGAAGACCCACAAGCAGGTCGTAAATACTCTCGTGCTGGAGCTCAAGAAGGAGAAAGCCGAGAAAGCGAGTCTCGAGGACAAGAACAACGCACTGCGCAAGCGGCTGCAGAAGATGCTCATCGAGTGCGACGAAGTGCGCGTGAAGGCGAGCACCGAGGTCACCGCCGTGAAGGAGAACGGGAAGCGCGCCACGCAACAGCTCGAGAAGGCGCTCGCGGCGGCAAAAGCGCAGCTCCGCCTGCAGGATCGCGGCCCGAGCGTCGCGCGGACAGACTCGATCGTCAACGACCTCGTGGCGTGCAAAGCGCAGCTGGACCGCATGAAGCGCATCGAGGCGGACCGCAGCGCGCAGCTCAGCGCGCGCTTCAACATGGAGAACCGCCACGCAGACCGCGAAGCGCACCGCGTGCGGGAGAAGCTCATCTCGATGTTCCGCTCGCAGCTGCGTCAGGTCGGCAAGCGCGGCGGATCGAACCCGGCGCCGGCGACAGCAGCAGCGTCGTCGTCGTCCTCAGGCACAGCGGGCCGCGCGAAGAGCGAGTCTGCGCAAACTGTCACAGTCATGTACGAAGGCATCCGGCGCCTGTCGTTCCTGAAACTCTTCGGCTTCCCGCACGACTACGACCAGTACACGTCGCCCGAGTTCTACTCGCTCGCGCAGATCCACCGCAGTTTAGAGCACGACGAGTTTTCGGACTTGTTCGGCAACTCGCTCTCGCACGAAGAGCGCACGGGCTACTTCATTGTCGCGATCGCACCAATGGTGCGCGTCCATCCATCCGTCCGCATGCTTAGGTGTGTGGTTTCTGTTCACCCTGAAGTGTCCATGTCTAACTGTGCAATGTGTGGCTTTCGTTCAGGACGTGGCGTACGATCCAAACACGGAGCGCCTAAGCCTCGTGTGCGGCTGGACGGAGCAGAACACGATCCGCGAACTCGCGCGCAACTTTCGCTTTTAATTTATGGACGGTGGCGACAACGAAGGACGTCAGCAGGTGGTGCTCACTCTCAAGCTCTCAGTCTCCGGCGATCGATGTAAGTGCCGAAGCGACGATCCATGTAGGTATTATTGATGTACACAGCTTAGCGATTGGTGTAGCTTCAAGCCTTGTTCGGACAGATGAAGAGATCAAGGAGAGCACAAACGAGAAATACCGTGGCTCTCTTTAGAAAACGCATGCGATCGGGTCAAAGGGAAGGAAAGAAGGTATTTGAAAACAAGGAAACTATGAACAGATCTGCTGTGTGCAGCCTACGCCTGGTTGTCCAGCGCGTAGTTGAAGCTCGTGATGGCCGTCGTGTTGGTGATCGCAAGCGCCATGGACTGCATCACGACGTCCCGCAGGCGGTTCCAGAGCTCGGGTGACTGCTTGTCCATCGCCTCGTAGTTGGCGCGGCTCATCTCGAAGACCACGCACGGCTCGGTGGCTTTAGCGGCCATGTAGCGGTACTGTCTCCCGAAGAAGTCCACCTCGCCGAACATCGCGCCAGGCAGCACCGACTCGAGCATCACGAGCGTCTTGCCGTCGTTCGGCTCATGCGCAGACGCAAAGGAGCGTGAGCCCGCGCTGCCGTCGCTGTTCATGAAGAGCGCGACGCGACCCGAGGCGAGGAAGTAGAAATTGTCCGGGAAGTCCGCGATGTTGTAGAACTCGTAGCCCGCAGGCACCGCGTGCTTGCGGAAGAACAGGTCCACGCCCTTGAAGTAGCTCGAGTCGTCTGGCTCGCCCATGAACCGGTGCAGCAGCACGCTCATGGACACGTGGCGCCGCGCGTCTTTCGCGACCGCGTGGTTCGTCGTCTCCAACAGCTGGTTCTCGCACCACTCGAGCGCCGAGTCCGCCGTCGGGTAGAAGCTCGCGGCGTCTGCGATCTCGTTGCCCACGAGTAGCTTGCGGATCTCCGGTAGCACGTCCGCGAAGAGCACCGTGATGCCGTGGCGCTTACACATCTGCTGCAGGATCATGAACGACGACCGCGCCGCCGTGGCGTCCATGCCGGAGACGCGACCAAAGTCCATCACGACGTACTCTGTCGGCAAGCCCTGGGCGTTCGGCGCGACGCTGCTGCCGTCCAAGCACTCGATCGGCACCTCGAGGTTCGCCACGGGGGTCATCGGGAATGTGTACGAGCCATTGCGGTTGCCGTTGCCAATGCGTCCGTTCGAGGCGGATGCGTACCCTCCCCCTCCACTGCTCTGTTGTGCACCAGTGGACTTGCGCACGTGGACCTCGCGCTGCACATCCTGAAGGATCTGCACGGACGAGCCGAAGAAGAGGTAGCCGTAGAGCTCCAGGTACACGATCGAGTCGCGCTTCTGCGAGATGAGCGTGCGCGCCGCGTACTTGCGCACGGCCGCGGACTTGCGCGACTTGCGGCTCACGACGCGCACCTCCGCGTACCCGAGCAGGAAGTTGAGGATCGCGAAGCCGATACCAAGCAGCATGCCGAGCTCGAGCGAGACCCAGTTGATCGCGATGAACGACAGCCACAGCACGACGTACTCGCGCGGCAGGATCTTGTGGTACACGTGCACGAGCCACTCGACCATGAGGTCGATCGCGATGAAGATGAGCGTCGCGGCGAAGAAGAAACGCGGCACGAAGCTCATGACCGAGAGCGGCAGCAGCACGATCGCCAGCTCGGCCACGATCACACAGATGCCCACGACGCGCGAGTTGGTCTTGGAGCGGTACGTGAACACAGTCTGCGAGAAGATGTAGGAGCCCGTGTAGCCGCCGAAAAGTCCGCTGACGACGTTGGACCAGCCGACGCTCGCGAGCTCGTGGTTAATCGCCAGCTGCTGACCCATGTCCATCTCGATCGCCGCCACGTCGAGACAGGACGAGAACGAGACCACAAAGACCATCCCGAGCCACGTCGTGATCTGCTTGGGCAGCTGCGACCAGTACACCTGCGAGAAGTCGAAGAGGTCCCACATCTGCAAGAAGTTAGCCGGTGGGGACGCCGGCGAGACCCACCCGGCGTCGCGCGCGTCGTCCATGCTGGCGCCGAAGAGCGGCAGCAGCGCGTAAAACGCCAGCGGCAGCCCCAGGATGCACGCCGGCAGCGCGAACGAGCTCTCGCAGCGCTGCGACACGACCAGCAGCAGCAGACCGCCGAGGATGCCGGGCACGCACAGCACGATGTTCTCGACGTCGGCGATCTGCAGCAGCGACGTGAAGTCGTTGATCACAAGCCCCGTGCTGAGCGACAGCCCCGCGTACATGCAGAAGAGCCCGATGTACGCCAAGTAGCCGCCGACCACGGGCATCGGCAGGTACGACACGAGACCCGCGAGCTTGAAGCGGCCGATGAGCACGAGGCACACGCCGAGCGCCGCCGTTGCGATGCCGATCGTCACGACCACGGTGGTCACTTTCGCCTCGAGCGGCACTTCCGAGCCGAGCGAGTTGCAGATCGATGTGGCGATCGCACTCAGGAAGATCAGTCCCGCATCCTGCACCTGCCCGATCGCGAACGGCAGCGAGCTCAACAGCGTGAACATCACCTGATGCACAACGCTCGAGAACATCACGAGCTTCGAGAGCGACGGCATGAACGTCGCGAAGTCCGGGTGGCTGAAGATGATTGCCGCGTAGCCGTACATGCACGGGATCGTGAGGATCGAGTTGATCACGCCGTAGAGGATCGCGTTCGTGAAGTTCTCGACGTTGAACTTCCCGTCATTGCTGCTGCTGTCGTCGTCGCCGCCGTCGTTGCGTCCCGAGTGGAGCGTCTGCAGCCGGTCGCCCTTGCGCGACGGCAGCAGCGGCGTCCCGTCGTCCTGCCAACTGCGGCGGCGCGCGCTGGGCTGGCGCGGCGTGATGCTCAGGCGCGTGCGAGCAGCGCCGGACACCGCGGGGGAGAACATGCCGCGCTTGCTGCTGCTGTG
Organism: Globisporangium nagaii; assembly: GCA_023335995.1. Classification (NCBI taxonomy): domain Eukaryota; phylum Oomycota; class Peronosporomycetes; order Pythiales; family Pythiaceae; genus Globisporangium; species Globisporangium nagaii. Next base: position 40,626 of record JAADWH010000143.1, read on the forward strand.
GAGGCGGCGTCGGTGGGAGGAGCTTCAAACTGCCGTTGCGTCGTGAGCAACCTGTTCTTCTGTCGCTTCAGTCGCGTGTGAAGGAACACACGCAGCGAGAGAAGGGGCGAGTGCAGCGCTTGAACGAGCGACGCGGGCGGAAGGCGCGCGGCAGGCGAGTGAGTTCGGGTGCGTGCGTCGTTTCCAAGAAGCCGCTGCCAGCCACGCACGAGGAGCAGAGCCGCAGAGGAGAGCTCGTCACCAAAACGCTCGAAGTGATTGGCGAAACGCGATCGAGTTCGAATTTCAGGCGACCTCCTCTAATGAGATACTCTTGCGCGATTTGCATCGGAATATTGGTATGCGACAAGCAGGGTATGCCTGGGAAAGAGTATCAAACTTAAGTGAAGCTGGATAAACTCAAAACTCTAGAATCATAATTGATGGAGTTCATGCAATATCATGAAAAATGCTCCCAAACGAAATGCCTTGGATTAAGTGGATCAACGTCTGTGTTTACAGCGGCCAGCCGATTTTGAGCACAGCTATGGTGCTGCGTTACTCGTGACATTTCACTGTTATTAGCGCGTTGATGACTCCACAACTTTCTGCAAAACCAAACCGCTGACAAATGAGAATACATTCAGCTGACCGCATTAGAACGGGTTACCGTGGTCGATACAGTGCGCGACAGGGGTTTGTGAACATGGATATTTTTTCACCAATCAGAATCAAAACTGCATATTTTTCAACACGAAAAGTGCAGAATTGTGGCCAATTGAAAGCGTGATATTTTCCTTAAAGAGGCACGAAGAAA